>JAPMLY010000681.1:135000-170695 GCA_026401115.1 Tetraselmis chui
TCAGCATCATAGTTTATTCAAGTTTAAAACCTTCCTGGGACGGGCTGCTCCGAAACCATAGCAGCTTCGGCGCAGGATCCCTCCCAATGTGCACAGGAGCAACATAACCGTCGCAGCACGGCTTGAATTCGCCCGGAGCTCCACTGCCGTCTCGTCTGTCGCGTCATTCAGAGGCGATAGTTGAATTACTAGCAAAACAGTATGGCCGCTGTTGCGGTGGCAGTCGCTGAGTGCCGTCACGGTTTCGCCACCGGGGCGTGCCCGCTGTGCGATCAGACAGACGATAAGGCCGCAGTTAGCTCGGGATCTTTATTGATGGCGGAACTATCGCTGGCCGAAGATGACAAGCAGCAGCAGCGGCGCTGGGGCGACGAGGCCGAAAACCGATCAGCATGGGAAGCTGGCTGGGAGGGTATGGACTCCAGTCCAGCCTCAACTCCCCCTCCCAGCGCAGAGGAGGTAGACGCGGCGTTCGTAGCGGCGCTCGAAGCTGCCGAAAGTGTGCTGACGTTGCGACAACGGCTGACGGAGCGCTTAGGCGCGGCGACATTTGGGATCTCGCAGGCGCGCTATTCGCTAGGCGCGAACCGGGTGGGTCAAGCGCAGTACCCTAGTTCCATTGAGCCCAGCTTCAAGGTTAAGGTGGGCGGCACGCTGCCGGAGTCACTCACATTTTCTGCCGTGCGGCCCATCACGGCGCCGATGTCCGGCGACGATAAGGCCACTTCTCACGACGCAGATAAAAAGGACGCGGCAGTTGTCTCTGGTACAGTAGGTAAGGCGGTCGGGAAGAAAGCTCCACTGTCGTGGTTTGGCGTCGTTACCCCGCCGGGTCTACGGACAGCACAGAGTGAGGCTGGGGGCGCATTAGAGATCGCGCTGGAGATTGCGGGCGCGCAGGTGAAGCTGCAGCGTGTGACGTCGAGGTACCGCGCTTTGTTGGCCGCTGCTACCCACTGACCCACCATCAGAAGGGCAACACAACCGGAATTGGATCACAGAGAACCTCTGATAAGATAAGGTCGTGTGGCAGGTTGATGAGATGCTTTGTCTTCATCAAATAGCCTTGGGTGGATGCAACGGTGCACGTGCAAGTTTGATGATTGCTGTGTTTAAGGATTTGTGGTTAAATGCAAAGGGGGGGGGGGGGGTTAGGATTTTTAGAGATGAGGGAAGTGAGGGGCCGATATGGTCGCTTTGTAAGTCGTGTTTTTGTCATTGACCACTACCTCTTTCTTGATGTCGCCTATTGGGAGATGGGCAGTGGCGGGTTCAGTTGGCCTTGTCGTGCGTCGCTAACGAGACACAAATGATGCGGGGTGCCTTCCTTTACACTCAATGAGAGGGGTATCCGCCATCGAGTGACGCAGATGGCAGGGTTGAAGAGGCTAGTGATGGGCTACACGGCAGCTGATGGTGAGGTTAGAGGGGGCTGAGAGGTCACCTTTCCTACTTCCAAGGCAAAGGTGTGTTTGCATGGGCGTCTTTTCTGCACTTTGAATATTGCCAATATGGCGCAGTAAATCGAAGCATAGACTCCACCTGTCAAGTGTTGGGGCTCGAGCTGAGGAGTGTGATGTGCAGGGGTTATGATATGATACGTGTGCCTTCTATGCTCCATCACCCCCACAGCTCGGATCGCCCTCGTTCCCTTGTTTAAGACTTCCTTCGCTTTTGTGTTTTTCTGTCAATACTATGGGATGCTCAGATAGTTGCACCTCCCCTAAGGTGTAATTATTGTGCGAGTCGCACATCATCGGAGGGCTTAGCACTGGGTGATATAAATGGAAGAGTGTCATTAGACGAATATTGCCGGAGCATGTGTTACCGTATCGTCCTTTAGGGTTCATTCTCGTAAACCAGATGAGGCACTTGTGCGAGTGAAGCGGTAGTCACCGATTGTTCTCATACGCCGCCATGCCATCCTCCCACACCACCAGTATAAACGAGCTCGCTGTCATTGACAGAGATACGCCCAAAGCTAGGCTGCCCGATCCTCTCTGAGAGCGCATGCCATCCTTGACGCATTCATACACAACCTTCGCACTATTACATACCGCATCCATAGAGGTGTCCTCTCATCCACCCTCAAATCCCGAACCGCTGTAGGCATTACGACATTCATCAACAGAATTCAAGCGCACAACAAGTCGAGAGGTTACGACCTCACCGACCTATTGGCCACCCAAGTCGCGGATGGTGAACCTCCCGACGTAGTCTATCACAGAGGACACCGTCTCCCTCGGCACATGGACTCGGCCCTGAATCACCATCCCTGGTGACCCTAACCCTCCGAAAAGCCTAACCTACACTATCCTAAAAGCTGCAGCCTCACCACCACCCTCACTCCTCTACAACACACCACCAAACATGGCGCCCTATTGGCCACCACCGAACGCGTCGGCGCAGACTTTTCCGTCCACGGTCGCCGCCGCCCATCACTCTCCTCCACTACATTCACACACACAATGGAATTCATTTGGAGAGACAACAGCACACGCCTCCTTTCATTATGAAACCCCTCCACTGTCCCATGTGAGATGAATCTGCTAATAACGGATACATGGCGGGAAACCACCCCTCTTTGCCCGGCTTTAGGCAAGATAGGCATAACACCTCTCCCCATCACCTAACTGGCTCCGATGGGAAACTATCACCGCCGACTTGGGTCACAATTCCGTTAAATCATTCGCAACAAAAGTCTCGCACGACCTACTCCCACAAACTGACCTCGCACATGCGTACCAAACCTACATGCTCACAAGGCTAGTCAACTTCGACGAAGGCATGGATTCCACCTCCCTTACCTACTGCCCGGCCATTCGCCCAGAAGAATTAAATGCTCCCAGCACATCTTCGCTCATATAGGTGCACAAACCATACTAGGGCTCTGAATCGATGCATAAAGAGAGTCTTCGTTTGTGTTTGTCTATTGGTTTGGAGTGCGTTCTACGGCCAATCGGGTTGCCAATTTCGGGCCATAATAACGAATACCGATAGAAGCGCACCGAAATTTCCAGCTACAAAACCCCGAAATGTTTTTTATGGTCAGATTGATTTGAATCTAGAGGTTTGCATATCCAATATCATGTGTACGGGACAGTAACCCTAGCGGTTAATGTTACCGTTAATATCGGCGCGTCTCACCTGCAGGGCAACCACCTTGCCCGAGCAGTTAGACGCAGCCAACGACCAACGACTTCCCCAACGGTCAGCTCTAGCTAGCCCGTGCCTTATAAGCCGTAGCTAGCCACGAGCCTAGGCACTCTATGCTTTCGCGCTCAGCCAATCTAGGCTTCGCGCGAATGCAGTCTCGACTCTCGTAGTCGAGTAGGGTGTCAGTTTTACCTTTTCGTCCCATGCGCACTCGAGCGTCACGCGACACTTCCCCTCGTTCAGCTACGCAGTTCCCCAATATGCAGCCTGAGCAGTCTACGTCCGCCGCAGCGGCCGACCCTCACGCTACCACACTCGAACAACGCACAACCGAACAGATTCGTACGGCGGTTTTGGCATTGGAACAACGGATTACTGAGCAGTTTTTGGCGGCTAACGCTGCTTTACTCGCCCAGCTCCGGCAGACGACAGCCACACCTGCTACTACTGATCAACAGCAGTCCATTCCCACCGACGCGACCACAGCGACGGAGGGTGGTAAGACGGCCCCCGAGCCACCTATCGACCTGCTCGACGACGAACCCGACCCCTCCGCGGCCGATTTCGTCGACTTCACCTACTACGGCGAAGTCATCCCAGCCGGCCTCGAACGTCCCCCTCGAGACGTCGAAGAGCCACGTCTGTGGACTCTCACGGACGACACCGCCCGCGCTCTAAGCGACAAACGCACCCAGGCTGCCTACGACGAGTACCTACACATCGGGTGCTATGCCTTCTTCGAGAGCTGCGCCAACGCGGCAATTGGCGAGGCTCTCGACACGCTGTCGCAAGGCACACCTTTACCGACAAAGCAGGCGGCAGCGATTACCCTCATCCGAGCGGGTCATCGCACCCACATGGCGACGGAGGAGGCCGCCCGTACTAGATTGGGCTTCCTCCGCCTCACCAAGGGCGGACAAACGAGCACGGATGCGGACCGCATCTTTGCCGAACTGGCCCACGAGCGCTTCTGCCGGCCGCGCCCTACCGCGGTCTCTGGCACATTGGATGCGCTTCGCCAAGCGTTCGTCGACCGCACGCTGGAAGTCAGCCTACACGCCGCCAGCAAGGCCGCCGCCGGCGCTGCCTTCGCAAAAGTCACACCGGAGAGGCCTCCCGGCCCCGACGCGCGAGCCCGCAAGGCCGCCGCCGACAAACGCAAAGCCGCAGCAGCAGCAGCAGCGGCAGCCCGCGCTACCCCGCCACCCAAGCCGACCGACACGGCTAAACCCTCGACCAAGAAATGACGGTGTGGCCCGCCGTGCCGATTCCTGCTCCCCGACGTCTTCCTACATGCGCCACCGCGTGCGTCGAAGATGGCGGGAGTGGGAGCGCATCGGCGCGAGCGGCCAAGTCCTAAACTGGATCCGCCATGGCGTCCGCGTGAAGTTCAAACACGGCCTACGCCCCAAACCCTTCAACCACGGCGTCTCAATGCTAGACGCGACGCCGGCCCAACTCGAGTTTCTAAACTCGGAGCTCCCCCGCTTCGAAGCTTGCGGTGCTTGGGAGCGGGCGGACAACCCTCGCTACGTTTCCCGGATGTTTTTAGTTCCAAAACCCGGGTGCAACCAATGGCGTTTGATTATCGACCTTCGAGAACTCAACCGTTATTGCTCGACCTTCACTATGACGTGCGAGACGCTCAAGCACCTACGTCACCTCTCGCGTCCGGGCGACTACTTCGTCTCCCTCGACCTTGCTGACGGGTACTACACCCTTGGCATCCGGGAGGAAGACCGCGACTTCTTCACGGTCAACTACCGCGGCACGCTATGGCGACTAGCATGCCTTCCCATGGGCTGGTCGGGTTCGGCCTACTACTTTTGCAAGCTAACTCAGGTGTTCACAAACCACCTACGTCGCCCCCCGCCACCGGTTGCAGCGGCTACTCTTCACCAAAGTCGCCGCCCTACAAAACGCTTCCTCCGCAACACGCGATGGCGTGGGACCCGACTACTCCCCTACATGGACGACTTCCTTTTCCTCGCCGACTCCTACGCGGACGCCCTCCTTCTACGACAGCGCGTGCAAGCCCTACTCGACGCCCTCGGCCTCGAACGCAACCCCAAGAAAGGCGTGTGGACACCGACTCAAGTGGGCGATCATTTGGGATTAACAGTGGACCTCCATCACGGCATGTTTCGCGCCCCACCGGCGAAACTCCACCAGCTCGCGCAATAGGCCTCATCCCTACTCGGCCGAGCCGCGTCCAACGCCCGATGGCTGCCTACACGCCAACTGGCGGCTTTCGCCGGAAAAGCACAGTTCCTCTACCTCGCAATCGCCCCCGCGCGCTTCTTTTTGCGCGAACTTCACAACGTGTTAGCCACAAGGGTTGGGTGGGGCGGACGCGTCCGCCTCACCCACCAACTACGCCGAGACCTCGAGTGGTGGCGCACGGTTCCCACTCAACACAACGGCCGGTCCATCTACAAGCCTATCGAGACCGCCTACCTCCACGCCGACTCAAGCGACTACGGTTGGGGGGCCGTTCTCAACGAGGACTCCAACTATCAAGCCCGTGGCTTTTGGAGCGCTACCGACCGCCATCACCACATTACGTGGAAGGAACTTCGAGCGGTGCGACACGCGGTGGAATCTTTCCTACCACAACTCCGAGGCCGACAAGTCCTCCTGCACGAGGACAACACGGCTGTGGTCGCCGCCCTTACCAAGCTCACCTCACGCTCGCCCGCCATGATGACTGAACTCCGACGCCTATGGTACCTCCTCGACAGCAACGACATCAACATCCGGCCGCGCTACATCCGCTCGGCGGCCAACATATGGGCCGACGCGCTAAGCCGGGAGTTGGACTACGAGGACTGGCAGCTCAACCCCCGTGTTTTCGCCCACCTTCAACGCCGGTGGGGACCTCACACGATCGACCGTTTCGCGTCTATGCTAAACGCGCAGCTACCCCGCTTCAACGCCCGCTGGCGCGACCCCTTATGCGAGGACGTCGACAGCCTCCGCCTCTCCGACGACGCGTGGCGTCGGGAAAACAACTACTGCAACCCGCCATGGTCTGCCCTCACTTCCCTCGCCGCCAAACTCGCCCAAGCTCAAGCCTCGGCCACTGTCATCGCCCCCTTTTGGCCCAACAAACAGTGGTACCACGCGTTCGCTCGATTGGCCACCGAAACTCTACACTTCCCAGCGGCGCGCGACCTATTCTTTCCCGGCAGGCGCGGCAAGCCCGAGGGGGTCGGGCCTCCCGCGTGGAGCATCGTGGCCTTTCGTCTCTAACCCCCTCGTGGCTCTACACCCGGCGCGGAGCGATTGGGCGGGCGCTTCGCCCACCAAAATTAACCGCCCCAGTACAGCACGTGCCGCCTCTGCGTACAGGACCACCCCGCTACGGCCTGCGCCTCGAAGCAGCACCGGCACCATGGTCCGCCAATCTTGCTGAAACTTTCCAAGACCTCCTAGGAACTGACAAGCTAGGGGTTACAGCGGTCGCTCTACTCAGCAACTCCCTAGCGCCCTCTACGTACTCAAGCTACGACAGCGCGCTGCGGCAATTTTTTATTTTCTGTACAGAGGAAAATATCGCCCCCCTACAGGCCACCCCCGCTACCATGGTACGCTACACCGCGTGGTTAGCCCTGCTCGGCACTGTCGCCGCAAGCTCCCTGCAACCCTACTTCTCTGCTGTCAACAAGTTCTTTCGCGACCACCAGCGCCAACCTATTGCTGTGGGCGACCTCCTGGCGGACGCCAGACGAGGCCTCGAAATGCTACAGCACCGCCTCACCCCCGCCACCACGCGCCTTCCTCTACCCGCGCCCGTCGCCCCCAACATCCTACAGGCCGCCGACACGCTACACCTCACCCTTCCGTGGACACCCGCCGCGCTCTCCCAACTGCAACGTTTCCGAGCTTGCCTCGCTGTGTGCGTTAATTACACCTTTTTCTGCCGGGCCGAAACTGGCGCCCGTTGCCAGACAGGCGACCTAACCGTCGACAGACCTTCACAGCAAATCTGTCTGTTTGTGAGAAAGTCTAAAGGAGACCAGCGCCGCGACGCCAGCGAGAAACAAGTTATCGCTATCCTCATCGCCGCCAACCCCGTCATGGCGGACCTGCTCGACTACTACACGGAACAACGCGCTATATTCTGCACTAAATTCTACAACAAGCCACCCCCGCTCGCCTTCTGGAGTTTCTCACCTTCTGAACCCTCCGCCGATTGGGGTGCCGCGTCCACCATCTCCACCTGGCTCTCCCTCGCCCTCCTCACAGTCAACTCGTCCGCGCCCGCCGGCTTTAAATGGACATCGCACAGCCTACGGAAAGGCGCGGCGTCCGCTGCCAGCTGCATCGGCGCGCCCCTCCCCGCAATCAAATTTATGGGTGGCTGGGCCAAGAACAGTTTTGTGACGGAAGGCAAATATATTGACCCAACCATGACCCCAACACCGGCTGCCTGGCGGTTCTTCGGCTGGCTCACTCCATCCCCCCCGCAACACTAATTCTGGCTGTGCAAGCCTTTGGCTTTAGGTTACTGGCAAAACGTGCCCTAGGGTAAATGGTCAGATTGATTTGAATCTAGAGGTTTGCATATCCAATATCATGTGTACGGGACAGTAACTCTAGCGGTTACTGTTACCGTTAATATCGGCGCGTCTCACCTGCAGGGCAACCACCTTGCCCGAGCAGTTAGACGCAGCCAACGACCAACGACTTCCCCAACGGTCAGCTCTAGCTAGCCCGTGCCTTATAAGCCGTAGCTAGCCACGAGCCTAGGCACTCTATGCTTTCGCGCTCAGCCAATCTAGGCTTCGCGCGAACCCACCCACCCAACCACTATAATCCTGCGCTAATCGACCCCCAGACCCTGTCTGTGGGTGTCTTTTGGCCAAAATGTAAGCAAGCTGACATCTTTGGCAAAACGTGCCCTAGGGTAAATGCATCGATTCGGACCCTTTAATTGAAATTGAAATTGTATTACAAAAAATTCGGCAAACTGGACCGAACGTTGTCTAACGGCCATCAATACTCTGCCATCTAGGACATTTAGGAGAACGATTGGGCCGGGTAATCTTCGACAAGGTACACCTATCGACACACATATCTGCAATATGCGTCGACGTTTCTCGGAGGTTAAAACTGTAAGCAACCGCAGTAATTGCCACAGACAATCCGCCTAAGCAGTAACAACAGAAATAATTGTGTAATCACGAAAAGAGATCCAAGATAAATCCAATTGTAGTAGTACAGTTAGTTGGATAGCGTAGTTGGATAGTCAAGAGCGCAAAATGAAACTCGTATATCGGAGCATCCCGTTGGAAACCCGGCGCGCTGTATAATGGATTACAAGAAGAACAACATGAACACGGACATGGAAAAGGGAGGGGAGGGGAAACTAAAGGGCAAGAGTGACAAGAGGATCACAGAATCCAAAGCACGGCAAAAGGAAGCACTACATTGTGCACAAACCTAGCAGACTGAACTAAGGAATCTCCTAGGCAACAATTAGAATGCAACACGCGAAGGCGGCAAGCGGCGTCTCACGGTCCGCTCGAGGAAGTACGGGGACGCTTGCGGCCCATGGCGTGGGTGAAGAGCGCCGTGGTAGGAGAAGGCATCCCAACCGAGGAAGAAGCGGCCTCCACACATTTTGCGGCGGCGGACGAACCGCGCAAGACATTGTCCGCGTGAGCGACATGGATGGCGAGAGAGACCTCTCGGCCCCCATAGGCCAACAACTTCCCCACATGCATCTTTTGAGAGGCGGCTGCCTGCTTGGCCAGCTCCGTCAAGGAAGCCGTGGCGTGGCCGCCGAGAGTACCAAATTCCGTGACTGCAAAGGGAATGAAGTGGGTTTCGGGGCGGGACCTCACCCCCTCCGAGTACTTTTCGAACTTGGTTTTCTCAGCACGGCGAAGAGCGACTTCGGGAGACGGGGGGCTAGAAACGCCGAACAAGCCGGAAACCACGGCATCAAGAGCAACGTTTTGAGCCTCGGATGCCGTGATAGCGCAAGGCACCCACATCCGCCGGAAGGCCGTTGTTGCCGTTGGGGAGTTGAACTAACATCGTGGGATCTGTGAGAACCTCGACACCTATCCCGCGTGCGCCACGAACCTCGGAGATGATTTCCGCAAGGGCCGCTACTAACCAAGAGTGAGCGGTGTGGACCGAAGCATCTCCGTCGCATCGAGCCAAATGGTCACCAAAAGCAGTGTCCCACGCATCATCCAACATGTCAACACCCGCCGACGCAAACGCACCCCGCATAGCTTGCACCGAGAGAAGCACGGGCAGTGCGGGAGCGTAGAGTGGAGAGGATGTGGGATGAGGACATACCGTAGCGTAGAGTTGAGAAGATGCGACAGACCGCGACGAGGGAAACGGCGTCGTAGTGCTCAGAGAACTTGTCACGGAGCTCGCCCATGCGACCCGAAGTCGGCGGGTCCGAAGCCAAACACGCAAGGGCGCCGTGACAGAGACGAGATATAAAACCCTAGACTCATGCCGAGCGCGGTTAGAAAACGTGGGAGCGAGCTTCGCGAAGCGAAGCAAGTTGACGCGCTCATTAATGTCGGCATGTACCTTTGGAAAGATGTCCGTGGCAAACGCAGAAAGGGGTGCTAGCGAGGGCATGCCATCAAGGGACCGGGCAATCTGCTCGTTATTTGATCGGCTACGTTGCATGAGCGAGCCACCGTTGGACGTTGCGAGGGAAGCATTGCTAAGGCTGTGGTTATCAGGGGTTCGGACTCGGCGAGAGCGTGAGAACCGCACGCGGCATCTAAGCGCGTCCACGACAAAGCGATTTCTAACGACCACATGGGCTCGTTGTCGCCGTCGTCTCCATCCGGTGTACCACGCGTGCGAGACACCGATGTGGTCATAGCAGTTGCTAACGTCCTTACATAGTCGGCTCCACCGGAACTTCGTCGTGGCTTGTATGCACCCTGTCCACACACGACGAGTGCGTCGGTGTGGGAGGCTGTCGGGCGTCCTCGGCTGTCGGGCAGCTTAGGTGGGATGAGTTCAAAGCGCAGCTTATAGTGGCGATACCGCCGACTACAAGGTGATTGTACTATGTAGCTATGTAAACTTGCCTTCTGCGGGAGAGGTGGCGATCGTAGCTCGCCGAACCAAGTTGTCGCGCGTGAATGACGTGAGGCGGGGGCTCATAACATGTTGAACCGTGCAAAGACGTTCAATATGGAAGGTAACTAACGCATACGTAGTTACATTCATAGTCACCCAAAGCACGACATTCATAGAGACAGCCAGCTTGAGGCGTGGTGTTGGAACAACAAACGTTTAAGAGTTGTAGCCTAGCGACAGCTCTGTACCGAATAAAACAGGTTATCGGTATGTCCGATCTAGACATATACGAATCATATCTAGACTAGCTTACAATATCTATCTGCAACTAATAACTAGAAGGTAGTACTTACAACATAATCCCCACGCACGCGAGCATATTGCGCGGTAAGAAAACGGATAGCATAGCCCACTGCCGAACCGGCCGCTCCGACATGGGCCGCATCCGCCAATGCAACCAATTCCCCCATCCCCGATGCCTCTGAAACGTATGGGAAGAGACATCTCGGAGCGAGTGTTGCGGGGTAGGCTAACTGCGGGAAGGCCCAATATCTCAGCCGCCACATCTAGAATGACATTGTCAGCTTACTCGAGGAAGATCACAACGGTGTCATCGTAGCCCTCGCCTCTGCCAAGTCCGCGGGGACCGTACGGGCAAAGTGTCCGAAGCGGCGGTTGCAATGTTGATGCATATGAAGCGCAATGTGAGAGTGCCGGTGAGCTGCTAGACCCCTTAGACCTTCGCCATTGGCGTCACACTCGCTTAAGGCCGTTTCGAACACGTCTTGAGCAAAATCGAATGTACCAATTGCCCCACCCATCACGTTTGTCCCTTCCGTGGAGACATGTACTCCCCGCATGATGTGGCCGTTGAGCAAGTTACCGAAAGCATCACCGACACCCGAAGGGGAATACAAATGACAGTTTTTGCGGATGGTTATTGTGAGACCGACGATAGCATACGCCTCCGGCATAGCGTCGCCAACAGCCACGACAGACGTAGGGGATCCCAAGAAGTGTCCATCATCGTCAAAATAACAGTAGACAATGGATTCGTTCGGGACAATCGCAGCTAACTTTTTGTGGACCCGGGAGGCAACTATTGCGAAGAACATGGCCCCGATAACGCAATCTTGATGGACGCCACGGGTACTAGGGATACGCGTTGCCGGGCCATGAGCATTTGATGAGTCGTAAACGTACCATGTAGATGGACGGGCATACATTCATACAACATCGTAGCGACGCGGAGCAACGGTGGAAGTGCGTGATTTGCTGACAATTCCTCAAACAAGGGACGCCGCAAGAACTCGTTGAACGCAGTGGATGCGTCGCCTTGCATGTCCGCCTCAGTCCGGTGAGGCGTCAAGCGCGGCTCGAAACATGCATTGTACGATCTCAACAACTCCGCCGCTGACGCCAACCCCGAATTGGTGCCGAGAAGCCAACCATTAAGGCACTTCGTCACTATTCACGGCGATAAGCGCGCGATTCGCGAAAAGAACTAAAACGGATCCAATTCCAATTGGGCACAACGTCCCCTTTTGATGGAAAAATTCTTGCTCTTGAGCGCGTCGTTGTTCGGGATAAGTGTGGCGCAGGCGAGGAATGAGGCAACGCTTGGTGGAACCTTAGCATTCGCGATGGCTTCGGCTAAACCGGTGAGCGTGCAAGGGGAACCCAACGCGCGAAGAGTTTCAAGCCTCCAACCATCGACATGAGGACTATACACTTTCGAGGGCATCTAGCAACGACCTCCATGATATCAACTTCCGAATCATGGAGTTTGACACGAGGAAGAGAGAAGGGATTCGGCAACACGTCCGCGAGGCTGTCATCATCTTGTGGGTGCAATCGCGACAATTCCTTGTTCAGCCCACGACCACTTCCAACGGGGTTGGTGTTCAGGGCCTCCATAGCGCGACGGTACTCTCCAACCGCAGCTAGACTAGCCGCCCGGTTGGCTACCTTAGCAGACACGCCGGTATGAAAGGGCTGCGAAGTGGGCATGGGTTCGGTGCCGTCCCTTGGACATGAGGCAGGTAGGGGTGCCCGCCCATTAACAAGGGACGAGTGAGCGCGAGCGGCGGAAAACAATGTATCGAGATCTCTTAACGCCCAATGGGCTAAGCGGTTGTCAAGGGAAAGGATGGGTGTTTTCGATTTTTTGTTGTACTGTAGTAGTGTTTTGCATTAGTTTGGTTTTGGATGGCGTGGAAGCTGTCGGGGAGACATGATTCAAATTTGGAATAGTTGCGCCTTTAAGTGTGTACCGTGTGAGGGGTTTAATAAGGATCAACTGACCGGGGTGAGAAGGGCTCTTGTGGGAAAAGGGGGTGGATCCCGTTGATCGGCGGGTAAGGTGTCCTCCAATCTTTCGCTCATGGGGTGGCCAAGTCTGGAGCTAAGACGGTCGGGGCAGCTTATTCGCGCACTGACGCAACCCTGGGTGTTGTGGTTAGCAGTACATTTGTAGAACTGTGGAATTTATTACGGTGCTTAGTGACGGTAGGATGTAAAATGCGAGCATGGTGAGTTGTCCTCATGAACTCCAAGTACGCCGGATTCTTTGCGAACTGGAACTGAAACTGAAATTGAAATTGAAAATGTTTACAACAATACCGAGTCAACGGTTGTTGTTTCTGGGCGGTCTATTAATCGGCCATCTAGGTCTCTTATGATTAGGGCTTACGTCGTGAATCACATTATCAAGCCTCTCCTAATGTATCTACATGGTTGTACAACGCCGCAAAATTCGCACAGTTCGCAGATTTTGTATTTTTCATTATGTTTTTGTGCTAATATGAAAAACCATGTGTGCTAGTCTCCACGATGTGCGGCGTGCTTCATGCACTGCGAAGGCGCTGATCAGCTTGATTGGTAAGCTGGCGCTCGTCGGAAGGTGCTTACATGACCTTTGCTCATGTGCGACTCCGGTCGTACCGGAGCTAGGGGGGGAGGCATGCGAAAAAAATCCTCGCTCGGGTCGTCGACGGTCCCGTCTCGATCCACGCACACACCCGTCCGAGATAGACGCAGCTCCTACCGTCGCAGCGCGCCTCTAAGCCTAGACTTCCCTTTCCCTCCAGGGATATGGGAAGAAAGGAATCCGTAACGTCGGACGGTGTATGATTGGCGCTCATGCCCCACGCCAGATTTTTTCATGTCCCCGGCCCGTCTCCGTTTGTTTACCAACACTTGTGTAATCGCGCCGAGTCCCCCCGTACCCTCCCCCGATGGTTCACGTTGTTAGGGGACCGCCTTCACAAGCATTGTGCCGTCGCGATAGCCATGAGCACACTGCTTGAGGCATCCCGTCGACAGATGGGACCGACTAGGGGAAAGGCTGGTCGAACACTCGGATAGAGTCGCCGCTCCGCAAAAGATGTTGGATACGGAAATATTTTTTCGAAAACCCTCCGTACATGGATTTTCCGGCGACGGTCGATCTTGTGGACATGCGCCGCCGGACACTGTCGCTCCTTCGGCTGCGACCCTCCTCCGGCATGTGTAACATCTCGCCTCGCCCCATGGGGAGACTCGAGTCTCACATGGAAGGTCGGTTGCTAGCAAACGCCATGCCTTGGCGACGTTTCCCGGGTGCCCGCGCCGCCACCTTCATCGCCCGCCGCCAACTGATATCCGTTCGTACCCTCCACACCGCAAAAAAAATGTTCGGATACATGTTCCGCCCGTAGACATGAGAGTATTCGAGGATTTTTTAGCTATGAAAAGCAATTCCTAACTAGCCGAGCGGAAGAACCTTACGCTAGTGTACACGTGATAGTTTTGAATTCCCTCCGCACGGAGGCTTCCCGACAATTGTTGATAGCGGATCTCAGCCGCCGGAATAGCTCCGCCTAGCCCCAAACCGTGCCAGCCACTACACAGCTATTACGTTACCATCCCCCACCACGAGGAGGTGGGGGTGAGTGCCGACGGGCATGTGGGCGCACCCCCCTCCGGGGCCGCCGCCGCTGCACCGCCGGTGGGCGCCTTTGCCAACTCTAACTATTCGGGAGAATTTAGAAATTGCTCCAAGGCTGCCGTACGATTAACATCATCGAGTCGGTGCCAACCATGTGGAATTTGCTCGTCCTTAGTATGGATGCAGAACAACAATGCACTTGCACGACGTCCACGAAAAGTGTCAATCTTAACAACATTGATGGAAGCGACAAGGTGCTCATAATCATCACTAGGTGTCGTGACATGAACAAAAGGACGAAAAGTACCTGAAGGGCACACGCGAAGATTATCAACATGAAACAATGTATGTAGGCTCACAATAGATGGGAAATCTAATCCGTAATTGTTCGCTCCCATAATATCTAGCTCCGTATGCGGTCCCGATTGCATGTCTTTTAGCTTTCGATTAAGTTGACCACTTAGGAGCAACCCTTTGATAACACCCGAGTCCTTGTCACCTAGTTAAAGTTGTGGTGCAATCGACGGCAGAGCACGGGCTAGCATATCTTCTTTGTGTAGACGCGACACGTACGTGTTCAATGCATGCACATCACGTATAAATGCCGCGATCGCTCTTGAGCTATCGATGAAACAAGAATCGACGGGCGCATGGAAAAAGCATGTCCTACGGCTCTTTATGAGAGAATCCAAAATTCCCCTCGAACGCAAGGTTTGTTTATTACCAATAGCATTGTAAGCGAATTCCGCTTGTGGCAGACAATCAACCCTATCAATCCCATCATAATATATAAAAGCTCGTAGAAGTTGCTGGAACGCAGAATTAACCCACTTTGATAAACCCAAAGTCCCTACATGTCGACTAAAAGACATGTTAAGCTTAGTCCTAATACATGTTAAAAGTGTATGCTAAAAGCACTGATAAAACGGGGGTCGTTGTCACTAACCATCACATGCGGGAGGCCACTCAAACGGTGCTAACATTGTTAAAAGAAAATGATATTTTCCCATGCTCTAATCTCCTACGTACAAGCAAAGAAGTGTGCCATTCGTGTCAAGTGGTCGACAACTGCTAAAACCTTGTCGAAATCTGCAGTATCATGCAAGTGTGTCAGTAAATATAATTTCACATTGTGCGAAGGTCGTGGCGGCGGTATAGTTTAAGAATCAAGCGGAGCTGGCATCGGAACTCGCTCGTTCGCGCGACGGCAAACATCACATATGTTATAGTAATCACTTACGTCATGTCGAATGCGTCGCCGCCAAAACTTGTCAAATGCCTTAGCTAGCGTACTTGCGTAGCCACGGTGAACTGCGAGACCTTTGGGTGTAATTCAAATAGTAGATACTTCTTGAACACAAAGTCGCTCGGAATGCATAGTAGTGTCTATTTGTGCAAGGGGTCACATGTGACCCCTTACATATCTAACATGTCACATGTGATGACCCCCTACAGAAACCGCGTTTTGTATATGTGTTCAATGGCATTATGCTCGGAGCTACCTCGTCTACAAAAACAGCTTGACTAAGTGCAAAATCTTATTTTAAAATTTGTGCTAATCAAGCAAAGTACTAACCGTAGGAACTTGACGTGGTCGTGGGGATTCATTTACTTCAATCTCAGCGCACCGTCATTTTTTCATTACTTGCCATGCGTGCCGAATTCTACATGTACGGTGTCCCATGCGAGGAGGCTATGGCATTGGCTATCTTGTTTGATGTGCGAGATACCCATGGGTGGTCTAGATTAGGGTTTGAGATTTGTCGTATTAGGGTTTGTCAGTATGTTGCCCTCCATTTAAAATTATGATGCCGAACAAGCTGCCACATGCATATGTCGGGGTCAAGATTGTCCGACTTGTTGGATATTATATATTATATATTGTCCGCCCCCTTACACAAATAAATGTAAGAGATCACATGTGACCTCTTACGATGCCCCCCCCCCCTTAATATGCAAGAACGACGAAATTTTGCCGCAGGCCATATAATTATGTTTTACTGATAGTAACCACGGTAGCCGTCCATTTCAGCGTAATTTTGATGCCGAATGACGAAGCTACAAGAACTTTTGTAATACCTCCGCCAAAGCCATCATTTTGCAGACACTCAGGCAACTTACACCCCCGTATGTTGTCAAGGACTGGATCCGGATCCTACGGCTCCGCGAATCCCCGAGACTACTCGGGTTCGGACTCGGTCTCGTGGGTCCGGACCCTAGAATCACAGGTAATCGCGGGATCCGGACCCTAGAATCACATGTAATCGCTGGACCCGAACCCTATGTTCGGTAGGTAATCGCGGGATCCGAACCCTAGAATCACATGTAATCGTTGGATCCGGTACCAGTTATTGTAAGTAATCGTTGGATCCGGTACCAGTTATTGTAAGTAATCGTAGGATCCGGTACCAGTTATTGTAAGTAATCGTTGGATCCGGTATTCATCGTACTTTAATGGATCCGCGGTAATCACGAGTACCTCATCCTCGCAAAACGATGTGGAATCGCGATACCCAATCAGTACTCACGATTCCGAGTATCTCACGATTCTGTGGTGGCCCGAAGTGACACGATGTTTTTGGGGGAGATGTTTGGCAATGCAAATCTGCTGAGGTGTATGTCTAGGATTGGTTCAATAGCCCCGATTGTTTTCATTCCGCAGCCTTGAATCGATTGTAGCCCACCCAAGGGCTAGTTAAACGGTGCGTACGCGCTTGAAATCCACCATAATCTGCCCGTCCACATCCAACTCCTATTATAGTTAGCAACAATGGCGGGGCAAGCGGGAAGTAGTAGACCGTCTAGATCAAGGAAGAGCTTGTCATCGACGGCTATCCAACGTACAAAAGAGGAGCTTGTTGGGAATTCAGATAGGGTGTTCATGATACCTTAGTCAAAATCTACAGTATGGGATCCAAGCATGAGCAGGCGCATAGAACTAGTAGAGATGTAAAAATTGAATTTGCAGTACAAATTTCCCCCAAAATGCGCAATTTGCATCAATTTGCATGAGTACTTCGAGTACTTGTTGGAATCGCGAACCCAACGAATCCAACGGAACCAAAAATTTATAAGTACTCATGTACTCGGTTCCGGAACCGAAAACACAGGTATTCGCGGGATCCGAACCCTAGAATCACAGGTAATCGCTGGATCCGAACCCGTAATCACAGGTAATCGCGGGATCCGGACCCTAGAATCACATGTTATCGCGGGGTCCGAACCCTAGAATCACTGGTAATCGCGGGATCCGAACCCTAGAATCACAGGTAATCGCGGGATCCGGATCCATTTTTTAGAGGTACACACTAGTTTCGGATCCTAAAGAATCAAGTACTCATGGATCCGAACCCAACAAAAAAATGGCGGATCCAGTCCTTGTATGTTGTACATGTCACGTGCATGACATCCTCACTTTTAATTACCGGTCTGCGTCTTTTGACATGGACACAACTAGCCTAGAGGAGGAACATATTATTGAATGCATATACTATCGGCTTATTTTCGTGGGCCAATAAATGGTGGGGCATATCGAATGGAAAGGGTCACATCTGACCCTTTCCACGCACAAATAGACAGATGTTCATGCCTATAGAACCAACAGTCTTTGGCGAGAATCTGCCCGCCCTAAGTCCACTCACACTCGTCCCCATAAACCGAGCCGTAAGTGTAACCCATACGAACTTGAGCACCACATTCGTGGTACATTTGGCAAACTCCCGCATTTATACTATGCAACAGCGTGACTTTGATATGTGAAGCCATCGGGGGGTCACGAGTTCTCGGTAGTTGGGACTGATATCGAGGATATAGCTTTGTGACACATCACCATCCCAATACAATGGAAGTGTGGCTTGTGGCTTGAGCCCCGCCCGCCGGCTTAGAGGGGCAACCTCGTTCTTAGATCCCTTGCGGTGTGCCAAGGTCACCGCGCCCGTAAATTGTTGTATATCACGTACGTAAATTGCTTGCCACCTCTTGGTTGCATGAACAAGTGTCGCGCGGTGCAGTGGTTAGCTCTTTTTACATGACCACACCGCGAGCCAAGAATCCCCAACCAACATGTCGGCAATGATTCCATGCCCTAGTACATGGTAAACGTCACATCTAGGACAAACACGTGGATTGAGACGATGAAACCGTACATGACCAAGATCCTCGGCTCGGACGTAATCGGCGCGAAGATCCTAGCCTTACTCTCCGCAGCATGGGCACCCAACACAATAGCAACGTATTACAATACTATCCGCCGGCACTTCGACTTATGTGAGGAGCACAGCCTCGCGCCACTCGCTTCTACACCGGCACACATGGCACGCTACGTCGCGTAGCTAGGGCAACTCGGCACCATCAAGGCCTCTAGTCTACAATCTTGCCTATCGGCAGTCGACACCTTCTTCAAAGACCACGGTCTCGAAGCATTTGCCCTCGGCGACCTAGTCGCCTAGGTGAGGAAAAGACTTGCCGCCTCATACACTTGTCAAGATTGAAGATACGCCAATACGTGTTCACATGCCAGCCTCCATCGTAGTCCAAGCCCTACGCCTCCAACTCAATGATTCTACTACGCGTGCGGAGCTCTAAGCAAGCCCATCACGAGACCAAGTACGACTCCTCCGGGCATGTATTACAGTGGTAATACTAGACTAAATCTTCAGTCGCGGGGGCTTAGGCATAGACGGTTGAACCGAGGACCTCGTCGCCTCCGAGAAAGGCGGCATTCGCTTACACCACCGTACAAGGAAAGGACAACGCCAGGGACTGGATCCGGATCCTACGGCTCCGCGAATCCCCGAGACTACTCATCGGGTTCGGACTCGGTCTCGTGGGTCCGGACCCTAGAATCACAGGTAGTCGCGGGATCCGGACCCTAGAATCACATGTAATCGCTGGACCCGAACCCTATGTTCGGTAGGTAATCGCGGGATCCGAACCCTAGAATCACATGTAATCGTTGGATCCGGTACCAGTTATTGTAAGTAATCGTTGGATCCGGTACCAGTTATTGTAAGTAATCGTAGGATCCGGTACCAGTTATTGTAAGTAATCGTTGGATCCGGTATTCATCGTACTTTAATGGATCCGCGGTAATCGCGAGTACCTCATCCTCGCAAAACGATGTAGAATCGCGATACCCAATCAGTACTCACGATTCCGAGTATCTCACGATTCTGTGGTGGCCCGAAGTGACACGATGTTTTTTGGGGAGATGTTTGGCAATGCAAATCTGCTGAGGTGTATGTCTAGGAATAGTTCAATAGCCCTGATTGTTGTCATTCCGCAGCCTTGAATCGATTGTAGCCCACCCAAGGGCTAGTTAAACGGTGCGTACGCGCTTGAAATCCACCATAATCTGCCCGTCCACATCCAACTCCTATCATAGTTAGCAACAATGGCGGGGCATTGGGGCAAGCGGGAAGTAGTAGACCGTCTAGATCAAGGAAGAGCTTGTCATCGACGGCTATCCAACGTACAAAAGAGGAGCTTGTTGGGAATTCAGATAGGGTGTTCAGGATACCTTAGTCAAAATCTACAGTATGGGATCCAAGCATGAGCAGGCGCATAGAACTAGTAGAGATGTAAAAAATGAATTTGCAGTACAAATTTCCCCCAAAATGCGCAATTTGCATCAATTTGCATGAGTACTTCGAGTACTTGTTGGAATCGCGAACCCAACGAATCCAACGGAACCAAAAAATTTACAAGTACTCATGTACTCGGTTCCGGAACCGAAATCACAGGTAATCGCTGGATCCGAACCCTAGAATCAAAGGTAATCGCTAGATCCGAACCCTAGAATCACAGGTAATCGTGGGATCCGGACCCTAGAATCACATGTAATCGCGGGGTCCGAACCCTAGAATCATTGGTAATCGAGGGATCCGAACCCTAGAATCACATGTAATCGCGGGATCCGGATCCTTTTTTAGAGGTACTCACTAGTTTCGGATCCAAAAAAATCAAGTACTCATGGATCCGAACCCAACAAAAAAATGGCGGATCCAGTCCTTGGACAACGCGGAGTGTCAGGAGGGCGCAAACTACTATGTCATCTTCCGCCCACGGTTCACACTGAGGTGATTCAAATGTTATTGTTCTTCGATTCTATTCGACGCATTCGCTCGGGCGGAAAATACCCGACTGCGCGGTGGGTGATCGACGTGTCGGGAAAAAACGAAAAATGAACAACCAACACACTCCGTGGATGGCTCCACGAGGTCGCATCGGCGCTTCGGGAGCGCCCCCCATAAGGTTTCAACTGGACCTCGCACTCCTTACGCAAGGGAGCAACGACAACCGCCTACAACGTCGGAGTTACGCTACATAAGATAAAATACTTCGGCGGCTGATCAAGTGAGTCAAGCACTCAAGCGTCGTCCTTGACTCACCCGACCGTCCTTGTATGGCGATCGGAGTGGTTCTTCTTCGGCTGGCTAACACTTTGGGGTAGCCAACCGACGATCAACCCGCCCAATGGCGACGACATGGCAAGCGGAGCCTCCCCTTGCTTTGCAAATGGTAATATTGAAATTAAAGAGGCCTAAAATTACAATGGGGGCGAGATTAGTCGGGCGTTGCCACGACGTTACAAATTCTATCCGCGAGGTTACGACTGTCACTGGGGTAGAACACAGACATGCGTTACCCCTATATGACGCGCCGACATACAGAGGTCGTCGACCTTTTGCGTTTGCGCGAGCACAGCTCACGCAATCCTCCCTCCCGATATCCCCTCAATTAGCGTACGTACGGGACCCACGGCCCCTTGCGAGCAAAAAATGTAAGATATCACCACTTTTGCCAAACATAGCGTGGGTGCTACCTACACGATCCATCCTTTGGAGAGCTACGGCACATGTATAGCACATGTACTATCCAGTAAACTTCATTTCTTGTCGTTGGTCCACGGGACATACATTTTCGGCGTTTTTGGGGGGATGTGCGACGTGAATTTATGCAACGTCTTTCTGCTGCTCTTCATGGCACTCTGGGTTCCTATCTCCGAGACGCTTTTCAGGAGGGCAGTGCCGACGCTGTGGCATGCTTTCCTGTTCCTCGGGCTTAGGTTTTTCCCTCTTGTCTTCTTTTTGCCTGGTGGCCTCCACTGCTTTTTCTTGTAAAACAAACTTCCACGGGACATACAGGTAGTACATATATATTGTATATCCGGGTACTGAATCAAACACACACATCAGTCGTTATTTTAATTCAAATTTCCGCACCATATGCTAAATATGCGCTATACATTTATTCGCCAACGCCACCTTTCTCACCAATACATATACTACACTGCCGCTACATACATCAGCCGCCTGCTTGCCGCTACGGCGTCGCTCCGCGAGGGTAAAGGTAGCAGGCCGAGCTAACGACTGCATTCCGGAAGGGGACTAAAAAAGGCAGTCAGCATGGCTGTCCCGAACGCTACTACTGGCGTGAACGCGCTTTTGGACCGTGAAGCGCAGACCCGTAGCTGCGCGTCACGCTTCGGGCCGCCCTCGTCAATCAAGAGCCTAAACCATGGCAGCTTCGGGCAGCCTTGCGAGCGCGCACTGCACGCGGCCGCTGCGTTCAGGGGCGAAATGCACCAGCAGCCAGACCTCTGGTTCCGAGAGCGCTACGCGAGGCATCTAAAAGAAGCCACGGCTTGGATGGAAGCTTATTTGAAGGTGCGTCTGTCGTGTGGCTCACTGTATGTTCTTCTGTCCGGGCCGCTGTCATATTCTTTCTACTCGCCGTAGCGATGAGTATACGTATACGGGTACTGTTTTTTTCAAAAATAGCGTCGCGCGTTGCTATTGTTCCGCCATGCTGTGCAACTGCTCGTCCCCTTATTGCCATGACAGGTTCCCCTCGCCAATCGCCGCCTAGTGAGGCTCGATGACAACCCCGCCTACATCAGCGGCGGGGTGGTGTTCGCCGACAACACCACCTTCCTCATTAACAGCCTGCTACACCACTTCAACTACGTCAGCTATGACGCTCTTCTCATTTCGACGCAAAGTTACGGTATGACGCAGAAAACGTGCCATCGGTTGTCTAGTCGAGCGGGCGGGCCGGCAGTCCTCGCAGTGGACTTCTCCCAACTGTTGCTATTGACGGGCAACAACATGAACAGCAGCGGAACTACGCAGGGCTCTTATTCGTTGCATCTGGGTCCTGACTTCACCATGAAGATGGTGGCGGCGTACCGGGCGACCTTGCAGCAGGCACGAGACCGGGGAGTCAACTTGCGACTCGCAGTAATCGAGCATTTAATCAGCACGCCTTCGTGCGTGCTACCCATCGCCGAGATTGCGGCCGAGATAAAGGTAAGTCGTGCCTTATTATCAGTCGGCGAATTACTCTGTGCAAACCCAATATTCGAGCCCTCCGATAATAGTCAATTTCCGGCTTGATTAGAGAGTCGATATTCTAATTTCCTGACGGGAAGTGCATTTTCTGTATAGTCCTTCTTTCCAGAGGCTTGGGTTGTTGTTGACGGCGCTCACTCCCTTGGCTCCATGCCGCTGAATTTGGCGAGCCGTGAGTGGGCGCAAGTGGACGCGTTTGTGACCAACGGCCACAAGTGGCTGTACACCTGTCGAGGTTGCGCGGTGATGTGGACTCGCCACAGCGATATCCTCCCTATCATCACTTCCTCTGCAACTGTACTCCCCGAATTCTCGGAGGAACGCTGCGAGGCAAGTCCCCAACTTGTCCCACTCGTCGACACCCTGCCCCTTGGCTGCATTTTTTTGCGAGTAGAGCACTACTTAGCGCACACACCTAGAGCTTGTAGAGCAGGTTTGGGTTTGGGTTTTTCTGCGCTTTTCTACGATGTATTTTACTGTACTATGCTTTATTATGCGCTTCCTCTCTGTATTGTGACGCGCTTCACGTACCGGGTTGCGAGTGATACGGGATGGGGCGATTTGTTTTCATTTCTTGTTTTCGGTGACGGCCCCTTTTTTGTTTCTGCCCCACCCTTTCTAAAATATAAATATAGAAAATAATTTTTTTTTTTGCAGTGCCAATCTTTAAGTACTGCAAATGATTTTTTCAAAGTCCTGAAAAACAGGAAGGCGATATCATTACGACGAGATTTACGGCTTTTTGGATTTGTCTGGCGATAGGATATTTTGTGGGAGATAGATTTTCAGGCAACTCGCACAACTTTAGACAACAAATAATCCTGTAAAAAAACCCATAATCCTAAAGAAGATGGATTCAAATTGATGAAATGAGGCATCTCGGGCTAATAAGGCCTGTGGGGTTTTCCTCCTTTTTGCTTTGTGGTTTTCACATATTACCTTGTAAGAACATGAAAGAAAAGGAGGCATCCCCCCTCCCTCCGGTTTGAAAAGGGACCAAAAGACCCAGAAAAAGAAAAGTTATGGTCAGCAGATTTGATTTGAGACGGCCCACGCCGCCCGTCCAAGCGCTTCCTCCGAAACGCGCGATGGCGAGGAACTCGACTACTACCCTACATGGACGACTTCCTCTTCTTAGCGGACACTTACGACGAGGCACTCTTACTTCGGCAGCGCGTCCAAGCCCTGCTCGACAGCCTCGGCCTACAGCGCAACCCCAAGAAAGGTATATGGACGCCAACGCAAGTCGGCGACCACTTGGGCCTCACGGTGGATTTACACCGCGGCGAGTTTCGCGCCCCACTCGCAAAACTGCACCACCTCGCACAACACGCTTCGTCCTTGCTCGGACGAGCAGCGTCCAACGCACGATGGCTACCCACACGCCAACTCGCAGCCTTCGCGGGAAAAGCGCAATTTCTCTACCTCGCCATCGCGCCCGCCCGATTCTTTTTGCGCGAGCTCCACAACGTTTTGGCTACCCGTACCGGTTGGGGGGGACGCGTGCGCCTCACCCATCAACTCCGGCGCGACCTCGAGTGGTGGCGCACGGTACCCTCCCAACACAACGGCCGGTCGATCTACAAGCCCATCGAGACCGCCTATTTGCACGCGGACTCGAGCGACTACGGATGGGGTGCCGTCCTCAACGAGGACGCCAATTACCAAGCCCGCGGGTTTTGGAGCGCCACCGACCGCCTCCAACACATTACGTGGAAGGAGCTTCGGGCCGTCCGGCACGCGGTCGAAACCTTTCTCCCGCAACTCCGAGGACGACAAGTCCTCCTCCACGAGGACAACACTGCCGTGGTCGCCGTCCTAACCAAGCTAACTTCCCGGTCTCCCGTCATGATGACCGAGCTACGGCGTTTGTGGTTCCTACTCGACACCAACGACATCCACATCCGCCCCCGCTACATCCGGTCGGCCGCCAACGTCTGGGCCGACACGCTCAGCCGCGAACTGGACTCCGAAGACTGGCAGCTAAACCCTCAACTCTTCAAACACCTCCAGCGTCGGTGGGGCCCGCATACAATCGACCGGTTCGCGTCTATGCTCAACACGCAGCTACCACGCTTCAACGCCCGCTGGCGCGACCCCTTGTGCGAGGACATCGACTGCCTACACCTCCCCGACTCGGCGTGGAGACGCGAGAACAACTACTGCAACCCCCCTTGGTCGGCCCTACCCGCACTCGCCGCGAAACTCGAACAAGCTCAAGCCGAGGCAACAGTCATCGCCCCCTACTGGCGAAACAAAACATGGTACCACGCGTTCGCCCGCCTGGCCACCGAGACCGTGCACTTCCCAGCGTCCCGCGACCTGTTCTTCCCCGGCAGGCTAGGCAGGCAAGAAGGGGTCGGACCTCCCGCTTGGAGCATCGTGGCCTTTCGGCTAGCACCCCCGCTTGGCTCTACACCCGACGCGGTGCGATTGGCCGAGCGATACGCCCGGACCGATTAAATGCGCCTGTACAGGACGTCCGCCCTCTGCGTACATGACCCCCGCGCTACGAATTACGCCTCGAAGCAGCACAGTCGCCCTGGTCCTCCGAATTGGCTGAAACTTTTCAAGACCTCCTAGGATCAGATAAGCTCGGGGTTACAGCGGTTGCCCTACTCAGCAACTCGCTAGCGCCCGCGACGTACCTGAGCTACCAGAGCGCAATTCGACAGTTTTTTATTTTTTGTGCAGAGGAAAATATCGCCCCGCTACAGGCCACGCCGGCCACAATGGTCCGCTACACGGCCTGGCTAGCCCGCTTGGGAACGGTGGCTGCCAGCTCGCTGCAGCCTTACTTCAGCGCAATTAACAAGTACTTCCGCGACCACCGGCGCCAACCTATCGCCGTGGGCGAACTCCTAGCGGACGCCCGCCGTGGACTCGCCATGCTACAGCGCCGCCTGGTACCTACCACCGCTCGCCTCCCGCTACCCGCACAAGTCGCCCTAGACATCCTGCACTACGCCCACACCCTCCACGACACTTTCGCGTGGACCCCTGCTGCCTTCCCCCAGATGCAACGCTTCAGGGCCTGTTTAGCGGTGTGTGTCAATTACACGTTTTTCTGCCGCGCCGAGACCGGCGCCCGCTGCAAGACCGGCGACCTCGTGGTCGACAAGCCTTCGCAGCAAATCTGCCTCTACGTGCGGAAGTCTAAGGGAGACCAACGCCGCGACGCCAGCGATAAACTGGTCATCGCTATCCCTGTAGCCGCTAACCCCGTCCTGGCGAACCTGATAGACTACTACACGGAACAACGCGCTATTTTTTGCACTAAGTTCTACAACCAGCCACCCCCGCTCGCCTTCTGGAGTTTCTCACCTTCAGAGCCCTCCGCCGATTGGGGTGCCGCGTCCACCATCTCCACCTGGCTCTCCCTCGCCCTTCTCTCAGTCACCTCGGCCGCGCCCGCCGGCTTTAAATGGACGTCGCACAGCCTACGGAAAGGCGCGGCGTCCGCTGCCAGCTGCATCGGCGCACCCCTCCCCGTAATCAAATTTATGGGTGGCTGGGCCAAGAACAGCTCCGTGACCGAAGGAAAATATATTGACCCCACCATGACCCCAACACCTGCTGCTTGGCGGTTCTTCGGCTGGCTCACTCCGACCCCCCCGCAACACTAATTCTGGCTGTGCAAGCCTTTGGCTTTAGGTTACTGGCAAAACGTGCCCTAGGGTAAATGGTCAGATTGATTTGAATCTAGCCCAGACCCTGTCTGTGGGTGTCTTTTGGCCAAATTGTAAGCAAGCTGACATCTTTGGCTCTCTGCTTTCGCGCTCAGCCAATCTAGGCTTCGCGCGAATGCAGTCTCGACTCTCGTAGTCGAGTAGGGTGTCAATCTTACTTTTCGTCCCATGCGCACTCGAGCGTCACGCGACACTTCCCCTCGTTCAGCTACGCCGTTCCCCAATATGCAGCCTGAGCAGTCTACATCCGCCGCAGCGGCCGACCCTCACGCTACCTCACTCGAACAACGCACAGCCGAACAGATTCGTACGGCGGTTTTGGAATCGGAACAACGCATTACTGAGCAGTTTTTGGCGGCTAACGCTGCCTTACTCGCTCAGCTTCGACAGCCGACAGCCACACCCGCTACTACTTATCAACAGCAGTCCATTCCCACCGACGCGACCACAGCGACGGAGGGTGGTAAGGAGGCCCCCGAGCCACCTATCGACCTGCTCGACGACGAACCCGACCCCTCCGCGGCCGAGTTTGTCGACTTCACCTACTACGGCGAAGTCATCCCGGCCGGCCTCGAACGTCCCCCCCGCGACGTCGAGGAGCCACGTCTGTGGACTCTCACGGACGACACCGCCCGTGCCCTAAGCGACAAACGCACCCAAGCCGCATACGACGAGTACCTACACATCGGGTGCTATGCCTTCTTCGACAGTTGCGCCAACGCGGCAATTGGCGAGGCTTTGGACACGTTGTCGCACGGCCCACCTCTACCTACGGAGCAGGCGGCAGCGATTGCCCTCATCCGAGCGGGCCATCGCACCCACACAGCGACGGAGGAGGCCGCCCGTACTCGATTGGGCTTCCTCCGCCTCACCAAGGGCGGACAAACGAGCACGGATGCGGACCGCGTGTTCGCCGAATTGGCACACGAACGCTTCTGCCGACCGCGTCCTACCGCGGTCTCCGGCACATTGGACGCGCTACGCCAAGCTTTCGTCGACCGCACGCTTGAAGTCAGCCTACACGCTGCCAGCAAGGCCGCCGCCGGCGCCGCTTTCGCGAAGGTCACACCGGACAAGCCCAACGGCCCCGACGCTCGGAGCCGCAAAGCCGCCGCCGACAAACGCAAGGCCGCCGCAGCAGCAGCAGCCGCGGCACGAGCAACCCTCCCACCCAAGCCGACCGATTCGGCTAAAACCCCAAGCAAGAAATGATGGTGTGGCCCGCCGCGCCGATTCCTGCTCCCCGACATCTTCCTTCATGCGCCACCGCGTACGTCGAAAATGGCGGGAGTGGGAGCGCATCGGCGCGAGCGGCCAAGTCCTAAGTTGGATCCGCCACGGCGTACGTGTGAAGTTCAAGCACGGCCTACGTCCCAAGCCGTTCAACCATGGCATCTCCATGCTAGACGCCACACCCGACCAACTCGAGTTTCTCAACTCGGAACTACCACGCTTCGAGGCTTGCGGCGCGTGGGAGCGCTCTACGAACCCACGCTACGTCTCCCGGATGTTCTTAGTTCCAAAACCCGGATGCAATCAATGGCGCTTGATTATCGACCTTCGCGAACTCAACCGCTACTGCTCGACGTTCAACATGACTTGCGAGACCCTCAAGCACCTCCGCCATCTATCTCGACCGGGGGACTACTTCGTCTCACTCGACCTCGCCGATGGGTACTACACCCTTGGCATCCGGGAGGAAGACCGGGATTACTTCACGGTCAACTACCGCGGCACCTTATGGCGCCTCGCGTGCCTCCCCATGGGGTGGTCGGGCTCCGCCTACTACTTTTGCAAACTCACGCAAGTGTTTACGAACCACCTACGCCGCCCACCACCTCCCACGCCCGCAGCTACACCGGCCGGCCCACGCCGCCCGTCCAAGCGCTTCCTCCGAAACGCGCGATGGCGAGGAACTCGACTACTACCCTACATGGACGACTTCCTCTTCTTGGCGGACACTTACGACGAGGCACTCTTACTTCGGCAGCGCGTCCAAGCCCTGCTCGACAGCCTCGGCCTACAGCGCAACCCCAAGAAAGGTGTATGGACGCCAACGCAAGTCGGCGACCACTTGGGCCTCACGGTGGATTTACACCGCGGCGAGTTTCGCGCCCCACTCGCAAAACTGCACCACCTCGCACAACACGCTTCGTCCTTGCTCGGACGGGCAGCGTCCAACGCACGATGGCTACCCACACGCCAACTCGCAGCCTTCGCGGGAAAAGCGCAATTTCTCTACCTCGCCATCGCGCCCGCCCGATTCTTTTTGCGCGAGCTCCACAACGTTTTGGCTACCCGTACCGGTTGGGGGGGACGCGTGCGCCTCACCCATCAACTCCGGCGCGACCTCGAGTGGTGGCGCACGGTACCCTCCCAACACAACGGCCGGTCGATCTACAAGCCCATCGAGACCGCCTATTTGCACGCGGACTCGAGCGACTACGGATGGGGTGCCGTCCTCAACGAGGACGCCAATTACCAAGCCCGCGGGTTTTGGAGCGCCACCGACCGCCTCCAACACATTACGTGGAAGGAGCTTCGGGCCGTCCGGCACGCGGTCGAAACCTTTCTCCCGCAACTCCGAGGACGACAAGTCCTCCTCCACGAGGACAACACTGCCGTGGTCGCCGTCCTAACCAAGCTAACTTCCCGGTCTCCCGTCATGATGACCGAGCTACGGCGTTTGTGGTTCCTACTCGACACCAACGACATCCACATCCGCCCACGCTACATCCGGTCGGCCGCCAACGTCTGGGCCGACACGCTCAGCCGCGAACTGGACTCCGAAGACTGGCAGCTAAACCCTCAACTCTTCAAACACCTCCAGCGTCGGTGGGGCCCGCATACAATCGACCGGTTCGCGTCTATGCTCAACACGCAGCTACCACGCTTCAACGCCCGCTGGCGCGACCCCTTGTGCGAGGACATCGACTGCCTACACCTCCCCGACTCGGCGTGGAGACGCGAGAACAACTACTGCAACCCCCCTTGGTCGGCCCTACCCGCACTCGCCGCGAAACTCGAACAAGCTCAAGCCGAGGCAACAGTCATCGCCCCCTACTGGCGAAACAAAACATGGTACCACGCGTTCGCCCGCCTGGCCACCGAGACCGTGCACTTCCCAGCGTCCCGCGACCTGTTCTTCCCCGGCAGGCTAGGCAGGCAAGAAGGGGTCGGACCTCCCGCTTGGAGCATCGTGGCCTTTCGGCTAGCACCCCCGCTTGGCTCTACACCCGACGCGGTGCGATTGGCCGAGCGATACGCCCGGACCGATTAAATGCGCCTGTACAGGACGTCCGCCCTCTGCGTACAGGACCCCCGCGCTACGAATTACGCCTCGAAGCAGCACAGTCGCCCTGGTCCTCCGAATTGGCTGAAACTTTTCAAGACCTCCTAGGATCAGATAAGCTCGGGGTTACAGCGGTTGCCCTACTCAGCAACTCGCTAGCGCCCTCGACGTACCTGAGCTACCAGAGCGCAATTCGACAGTTTTTTATTTTTTGTGCAGAGGAAAATATCGCCCCGCTACAGGCCACGCCGGCCACAATGGTCCGCTACACGGCCTGGCTAGCCCGCTTGGGAACGGTCGCTGCCAGCTCGCTGCAGCCTTACTTCAGCGCAATTAACAAGTACTTCCGCGACCACCGGCGCCAACCTATCGCCGTGGGCGAACTCCTAGCGGACGCCCGCCGTGGACTCGCCATGCTACAGCGCCGCCTGGTACCTACCACCGCTCGCCTCCCGCTACCCGCACAAGTCGCCCTAGACATCCTGCACTACGCCCACACCCTCCACGACACTTTCGCGTGGACCCCTGCTGCCTTCCCCCAGATGCAACGCTTCAGGGCCTGTTTAGCGGTGTGTGTCAATTACACGTTTTTCTGCCGCGCCGAGACCGGCGCCCGCTGCCAGACCGGCGACCTCGTGGTCGACAAGCCTTCGCAGCAAATCTGCCTCTACGTGCGGAAGTCTAAGGGAGACCAACGCCGCGACGCCAGCGATAAACTGGTCATCGCTATCCCTGTAGCCGCTAACCCCGTCCTGGCGAACCTGATAGACTACTACACGGAACAACGCGCTATTTTTTGCACTAAGTTCTACAACCAGCCACCCCCGCTCGCCTTCTGGAGTTTCTCACCTTCAGAGCCCTCCGCCGATTGGGGTGCCGCGTCCACCATCTCCACCTGGCTCTCCCTCGCCCTTCTCTCAGTCACCTCGGCCGCGCCCGCCGGCTTTAAATGGACGTCGCACAGCCTACGGAAAGGCGCGGCGTCCGCTGCCAGCTGCATCGGCGCACCCCTCCCCGTAATCAAATTTATGGGTGGCTGGGCCAAGAACAGCTCCGTGACCGAAGGAAAATATATTGACCCCACCATGACCCCAACACCTGCTGCTTGGCGGTTCTTCGGCTGGCTCACTCCGACCCCCCCGCAACACTAATTCTGGCTGTGCAAGCCTTTGGCTTTAGGTTACTGGCAAAACGTGCCCTAGGGTAAATGGTCAGATTGATTTGAATCTAGAGGTTTGCATATCCAATATCATGTGTACGGGACAGTAACTCTAGCGGTTACTGTTACCGTTAATATCGGCGCGGCTCACCTGCAGGGCAACCACCTTGCCCAAACAGTTAGACGCAGCCAACGACCAACGACTTCCCCAACGGTCAGCTCTAGCTAGCCCGTGCCTTATAAGCCGTAGCTAGCCACGAGCCTAGGCACTCTCTGCTTTCGCGCTCAACGGTCAGCTCTAGCTAGCCCGTGCCTTATAAGCCGTAGCTAGCCACGAGCCTAGGCACTCTCTGCTTTCGCGCTCAGCCAATCTAGGCTTCGCGCGAATGCAGTCTCGACTCTCGTAGTCGAGTAGGGTGTCAATCTTACTTTTCGTCCCATGCGCACTCGAGCGTCACGCGACACTTCCCCTCGTTCAGCTACGCCGTTCCCCAATATGCAGCCTGAGCAGTCTACATCCGCCGCAGCGGCCGACCCTCACGCTACCTCACTCGAACAACGCACAGCCGAACAGATTCGTACGGCGGTTTTGGAATCGGAACAACGCATTACTGAGCAGTTTTTGGCGGCTAACGCTGCCTTACTCGCTCAGCTTCGACAGCCGACAGCCACACCCGCTACTACTTATCAACAGCAGTCCATTCCCACCGACGCGACCACAGCGACGGAGGGTGGTAAGGAGGCCCCCGAGCCACCTATCGACCTGCTCGACGACGAACCCGACCCCTCCGCGGCCGAGTTTGTCGACTTCACCTACTACGGCGAAGTCATCCCGGCCGGCCTCGAACGTCCCCCCCGCGACGTCGAGGAGCCACGTCTGTGGACTCTCACGGACGACACCGCCCGTGCCCTAAGCGACAAACGCACCCAAGCCGCATACGACGAGTACCTACACATCGGGTGCTATGCCTTCTTCGACAGTTGCGCCAACGCGGCAATTGGCGAGGCTTTGGACACGTTGTCGCACGGCCCACCTCTACCTACGGAGCAGGCGGCAGCGATTGCCCTCATCCGAGCGGGCCATCGCACCCACACAGCGACGGAGGAGGCCGCCCGTACTCGATTGGGCTTCCTCCGCCTCACCAAGGGCGGACAAACGAGCACGGATGCGGACCGCGTGTTCGCCGAATTGGCACACGAACGCTTCTGCCGACCGCGTCCTACCGCGGTCTCCGGCACATTGGACGCGCTACGCCAAGCTTTCGTCGACCGCACGCTTGAAGTCAGCCTACACGCTGCCAGCAAGGCCGCCGCCGGCGCCGCTTTCGCGAAGGTCACACCGGACAAGCCCAACGGCCCCGACGCTCGGAGCCGCAAAGCCGCCGCCGACAAACGCAAGGCCGCCGCAGCAGCAGCAGCCGCGGCACGAGCAACCCTCCCACCCAAGCCGACCGACTCGGCTAAAACCCCAAGCAAGAAATGATGGTGTGGCCCGCCGCGCCGATTCCTGCTCCCCGACATCTTCCTTCATGCGCCACCGCGTACGTCGAAAATGGCGGGAGTGGGAGCGCATCGGCGCGAGCGGCCAAGTCCTAAGTTGGATCCGCCACGGCGTACGTGTGAAGTTCAAGCACGGCCTACGTCCCAAGCCGTTCAACCATGGCATCTCCATGCTAGACGCCACACCCGACCAACTCGAGTTTCTCAACTCGGAACTACCACGCTTCGAGGCTTGCGGCGCGTGGGAGCGCTCTACGAACCCACGCTACGTCTCCCGGATGTTCTTAGTTCCAAAACCCGGATGCAATCAATGGCGCTTGATTATCGACCTTCGCGAACTCAACCGCTACTGCTCGACGTTCAACATGACTTGCGAGACCCTCAAGCACCTCCGCCATCTATCTCGACCGGGGGACTACTTCGTCTCACTCGACCTCGCCGATGGGTACTACACCCTTGGCATCCGGGAGGAAGACCGGGATTACTTCACGGTCAACTACCGCGGCACCTTATGGCGCCTCGCGTGCCTCCCCATGGGGTGGTCGGGCTCCGCCTACTACTTTTGCAAACTCACGCAAGTGTTTACGAACCACCTACGCCGCCCACCACCTCCCACGCCCGCAGCTACACCGGCCGGCCCACGCCGCCCGTCCAAGCGCTTCCTCCGAAACGCGCGATGGCGAGGAACTCGACTACTACCCTACATGGACGACTTCCTCTTCTTGGCGGACACTTACGACGAGGCACTCTTACTTCGGCAGCGCGTCCAAGCCCTGCTCGACAGCCTCGGCCTACAGCGCAACCCCAAGAAAGGTGTATGGACGCCAACGCAAGTCGGCGACCACTTGGGCCTCACGGTGGATTTACACCGCGGCGAGTTTCGCGCCCCACTCGCAAAACTGCACCACCTCGCACAACACGCTTCGTCCTTGCTCGGACGGGCAGCGTCCAACGCACGATGGCTACCCACACGCCAACTCGCAGCCTTCGCGGGAAAAGCGCAATTTCTCTACCTCGCCATCGCGCCCGCCCGATTCTTTTTGCGCGAGCTCCACAACGTTTTGGCTACCCGTACCGGTTGGGGGGGACGCGTGCGCCTCACCCATCAACTCCGGCGCGACCTCGAGTGGTGGCGCACGGTACCCTCCCAACACAACGGCCGGTCGATCTACAAGCCCATCGAGACCGCCTATTTGCACGCGGACTCGAGCGACTACGGATGGGGTGCCGTCCTCAACGAGGACGCCAATTACCAAGCCCGCGGGTTTTGGAGCGCCACCGACCGCCTCCAACACATTACGTGGAAGGAGCTTCGGGCCGTCCGGCACGCGGTCGAAACCTTTCTCCCGCAACTCCGAGGACGACAAGTCCTCCTCCACGAGGACAACACTGCCGTGGTCGCCGTCCTAACCAAGCTAACTTCCCGGTCTCCCGTCATGATGACCGAGCTACGGCGTTTGTGGTTCCTACTCGACACCAACGACATCCACATCCGCCCACGCTACATCCGGTCGGCCGCCAACGTCTGGGCCGACACGCTCAGCCGCGAACTGGACTCCGAAGACTGGCAGCTAAACCCTCAACTCTTCAAACACCTCCAGCGTCGGTGGGGCCCGCATACAATCGACCGGTTCGCGTCTATGCTCAACACGCAGCTACCACGCTTCAACGCCCGCTGGCGCGACCCCTTGTGCGAGGACATCGACTGCCTACACCTCCCCGACTCGGCGTGGAGACGCGAGAACAACTACTGCAACCCCCCTTGGTCGGCCCTACCCGCACTCGCCGCGAAACTCGAACAAGCTCAAGCCGAGGCAACAGTCATCGCCCCCTACTGGCGAAACAAAACATGGTACCACGCGTTCGCCCGCCTGGCCACCGAGACCGTGCACTTCCCAGCGTCCCGCGACCTGTTCTTCCCCGGCAGGCTAGGCAGGCAAGAAGGGGTCGGACCTCCCGCTTGGAGCATCGTGGCCTTTCGGCTAGCACCCCCGCTTGGCTCTACACCCGACGCGGTGCGATTGGCCGAGCGATACGCCCGGACCGATTAAATGCGCCTGTACAGGACGTCCGCCCTCTGCGTACAGGACCCCCGCGCTACGAATTACGCCTCGAAGCAGCACAGTCGCCCTGGTCCTCCGAATTGGCTGAAACTTTTCAAGACCTCCTAGGATCAGATAAGCTCGGGGTTACAGCGGTTGCCCTACTCAGCAACTCGCTAGCGCCCTCGACGTACCTGAGCTACCAGAGCGCAATTCGACAGTTTTTTATTTTTTGTGCAGAGGAAAATATCGCCCCGCTACAGGCCACGCCGGCCACAATGGTCCGCTACACGGCCTGGCTAGCCCGCTTGGGAACGGTCGCTGCCAGCTCGCTGCAGCCTTACTTCAGCGCAATTAACAAGTACTTCCGCGACCACCGGCGCCAACCTATCGCCGTGGGCGAACTCCTAGCGGACGCCCGCCGTGGACTCGCCATGCTACAGCGCCGCCTGGTACCTACCACCGCTCGCCTCCCGCTACCCGCACAAGTCGCCCTAGACATCCTGCACTACGCCCACACCCTCCACGACACTTTCGCGTGGACCCCTGCTGCCTTCCCCCAGATGCAACGCTTCAGGGCCTGTTTAGCGGTGTGTGTCAATTACACGTTTTTCTGCCGCGCCGAGACCGGCGCCCGCTGCCAGACCGGCGACCTCGTGGTCGACAAGCCTTCGCAGCAAATCTGCCTCTACGTGCGGAAGTCTAAGGGGGACCAACGCCGCGACGCCAGCGATAAACTGGTCATCGCTATCCCTGTAGCCGCTAACCCCGTCCTGGCGAACCTGATAGACTACTACACGGAACAACGCGCTATTTTTTGCACTAAGTTCTACAACCAGCCACCCCCGCTCGCCTTCTGGAGTTTCTCACCTTCAGAGCCCTCCGCCGATTGGGGTGCCGCGTCCACCATCTCCACCTGGCTCTCCCTCGCCCTTCTCTCAGTCACCTCGGCCGCGCCCGCCGGCTTTAAATGGACGTCGCACAGCCTACGGAAAGGCGCGGCGTCCGCTGCCAGCTGCATCGGCGCACCCCTCCCCGTAATCAAATTTATGGGTGGCTGGGCCAAGAACAGCTCCGTGACCGAAGGAAAATATATTGACCCCACCATGACCCCAACACCTGCTGCTTGGCGGTTCTTCGGCTGGCTCACTCCGTCCCCCCCGCAACACTAATTCTGGCTGTGCAAGCCTTTGGCTTTAGGTTACTGGCAAAACGTGCCCTAGGGTAAATGGTCAGATTGATTTGAATCTAGAGGTTTGCATATCCAATATCATGTGTACGGGACAGTAACTCTAGCGGTTACTGTTACCGTTAATATCGGCGCGGCTCACCTGCAGGGCAACCACCTTGCCCAAACAGTTAGACGCAGCCAACGACCAACGACTTCCCCAACGGTCAGCTCTAGCTAGCCCGTGCCTTATAAGCCGTAGCTAGCCACGAGCCTAGGCACTCTCTGCTTTCGCGCTCAGCCAATCTAGGCTTCGCGCGAACCCACCCACCCATCCCTATA
>JAPMLY010000682.1:5000-7500 GCA_026401115.1 Tetraselmis chui
TCCACTCCCCTTTTTATCATAGTTTGTTTGTTGCGAAATCTGAACTTGCGAAAAACCCTAAAACCCAACGACTCTCCCACCTCATTCCCTCCCTTGTTCACCCGCGCCCAACGTTGACACCATCTCCTCTACATGCAGGCAACCAAATCGGCCATACGGGAGCCGCTGCGGTGGCCAGCGCGTTGGAGCCCATGTTGAATGGGGACGGCAGTTGGACGCCCTCCACCGCACTGACGGAGCTGAATCTTGCAGGTGAGTGGGTGCTGACTGCGATGGTTGTGACAGAGGAAGGTTGAGACTGCTCGTGTGAATCAATTGTTGGCAGTAGAATACGTTCGTTCGTCATATTATTCGTTCATATGTTTCATGGTTTGTTTTACAACCACATCCACCGGGGTGAGTGGGTGCTGTGTTTCGGTTGTCATTCAAGCTTGCGACTCGAGCATCCATTAGTTTAGCGGCTGTGCTTCCTCGGCTTTATTGGGCGCCACCCCCATCACTGCCGACATCCTTTTCAGCAGACTCACTACAAAGATTATGAATTTCTCGGACTCTCCAATGCGCCTTTGAAATGGAGCGCGCTTGATTCGAAATTCACTCAGTCGACGGTTGTGCAGCTGAAACTCTCAAAAGTGACTTTCCAATTTCTCTTGGCCTTTGATTTATCCCTTCATTGAATGCCTTTGAAACGGACCATTCGCGATTCCCTCTGATGTTTGTCGGATGAGATGCACCTTCGTGCCACCTTTCCACTGCTGACCACAAAAATAACAATGTGCAGTCGGTCAGCCGCCTTTTGTCAAATAGAGGCATGCGAACCCGAATCACAGCACAGTGGATTTGTTGACCGTAGTCGAGGCTTGCTTCCGGGGCTGCGCTTGTGTTTAAGATAGAAGCAGGTGTCATAGCCACGAAGGCCATGGTTTTAACGCGTGGACAAACCGTTGATAGGGTTATTGACGATGGGGCAGTCCGTGCGAGTATCGAACTCACGACGCCTTCCCTTTTATTCCATCCTCCCGTATATCGTTTGGCTTTCGGTCTTGTTCCATCCACTCACCCGTCATCTGCTTCTTCATAAATTAGCCCAGCAAGCCCCCGCAAACAGACGAACGTGGTTGGTCGATGGGGCGACTATGGAAAATAAAACACATTATTTAAATATTTTTGTCATTTCCATGCATAATGTCTTTCCTCGCCCAGTCACGCATAGTGTTCCGTAACTGTTTTGATGTTGATGCCGCTCACCGCCTCACACCAACCCCATGCTTCGCTCTGCTTACTGCATGAAACCAAATCGGTGATGCGGGAGCCGCTGCGGTGGCCGGGGCGTTGGAGCCGAGGAGGATTGGGGACGGCAGCTGGACGCCCTCGACCGCACTCACGAAGCTGGAGCTTTCATGTGAGTGGGTGCTGGTTTTGATGGTTGTGACGGAGGAAGGCTGAGGCTGCTCGTGTGCATCCATTGTTCATCATCCGCTACCTTTTCGCCTGCATAAACATCGCCAGTCCGTCCAAGTTAATTTACCAGTAACATCGGTTCTATTCAATCCACTCACATAATCTAAATTATATCCTCAATGAAGGGAACCAAATCGGCGATGCGGGTGTTGGTGGTCACACCTTATATGAACAACGCCCGTCGTGTCTCTCCGTCCTCTCCGTCCATATTCCCACTCTTTCCAACATAAAAGTTGAGTTCTTTCACTCAACACACATCCGACCTCATCACAACTTGATTACACAGACTGTTGCGCAGTCGAAGTGCCTCGATTCGGCCATCTCCACAACACCGGCCCCTTCCCCTCGACCCCCTCTCACCACACATCACCAACGGAACGGGTCGCTCGCAAAAAAAGAATGAGGCCTTATATAAACTGTGTCTCTCCGTCTCCTCAGTCCACATTCCCACTCTATTCAAAATAAAAGTTGAGTACTTTCACTCGACACATATCCGACCTCATCACAACTTGATTACACAGACTGTTACGAAGTCGAAGTGCCTCGATTCGGCTATCTCCACAACACCAACCCCCTTCCCGTCGACCCCCTCTTCACCAGACATCACAAACGGAACGGGTCGCTCGCTGTAAAAGATTGGATCGTTGCGTTGCTAAAGCGCTCCCAAACCAAACAATTGTCACAATAATAAGCTCATTCTTAGAAATGCTCTCATTCTTAGTATGATGTATGTTTTCTCAGCTCCGCCCACAGTCCCCTCACTTCGAGGCGCGCCACCGACGAGAAATCGATGTATGAACGGGCATCTCATATATTTGGAAGAACTGCTTATTGTTTCATGATCTTCGTATCTACATGTTAATTATGTGGATTTGTCATTTGACACGTTTATTAACGTACCAACCCTCTCACAATCATTCGGTTTGTCATCCTCCTTCAAACGATTCACACCCTCCGTTCGTCTTTCCTGCCCTCTCCCTCATCACTCCCCCGCTCCATTATCATACCCCTTATTACCCAGGTCACCCACCGAAGGCCA
>JAPMLY010000682.1:12500-60000 GCA_026401115.1 Tetraselmis chui
ATGCCCATGGCGACGGCCACCGCTGTGAAGCCGCACGACCCGTCCGCCGGGACGTCTACAATTCGTAGGGCGTTGTCTTGGAGAAAGGCGTCGCGTCCCCGTAGCGTTGGAGACGGGGTCGGCGAGCATGCTATAGGCGGCGGCGTCGGAAGGCGTCGGACAACTCGGGCGGTAGATGTCGATGTTGGTTGGGCCCGGCGTTTGCGAGGTCGTGACGGCGGAGATGGCGGCCGATGGCGGCCGTGCGCGTCGTTGGCGATGTGAGGAGCCTCCGGCAGGGAAAGGCGATATTGTGGCCCATCGTCGTATGTTGGCGGATTGTCGTTGTGAAGGCTCCGCAGAAGCGCGTCGGCGAGCGCGACCAAGGCGGTGACATGTGTGTCGGCTGCGAGGCGCTGGAGGGTGGCGGTGTACTCGGCACGGAACATGTGGTCCGTCGCGGTCACGTCTGCGTCGGGATGCCAAGCTCTGCGCAAGCGTTCTTTTGCTTTTTCCCGCGCGGCTTTGTCAGCGCCCCGGGGCCAAAGGGGCAGCAAGAGGGTCAAGGCATCGAAGGTGCGAAGGCGGCTCATAGCGACGACCACGCTCGAAAGGTTTTTGGCGCCTGCGTTCGGCGGGCGTAAGTCTAGCACGTACGTCTTGTCTCGCGAGAAAGTTGCGCCTTGCGCGAAGAAGTCCGTGAAGGCGATGTCCGGAATCATGCTGAAGCCGACGCGCTCGATTTGGATGCTCTTGACAATGGACCCGCTCTCAAGGCGAAAGGCGGTCGGGAAGCGCAGCGTGAAGTACAAGGTTGTGGGTAGGACTGCAACATGGCCGTCCGGAAGGTCGTGACAAACGCGGTGCAGAGGGATGCCGAAAGTGTGCGGACGCACCACCATGGCACGCGGCATGCCTCCGAGGGTAACAACCGGCGCGTCCGGCGATGGGTGTCGCGCGGTCGCGTCATCCAGCAAGAGAGCGACTGCGGTGGCGCTGTTGTTGTTGGAATAGAAGCAATCTATGTTTACGCTATGCCGGAATATGTACGGCATGCCGTTGTAGAAGTACATAACGCTCGGAATGTCTCCCGTCTTGTTGTGTGTCAGGCGGCCGAGGAGGGCGCGGAGGCAACGATCGGTGACCGGCGTCCAAGCGTCGTCGCGGCCAATGCGCATCTTATCTTTGGCGTTCCATCGGATGAGTTGCTGTTGATCTTCTGCGGCACGACGCGGAAGCAAGGCGTGGACAATAGCGCCGCCCATAGTATGACGTAGCACCATGAAATGCGCGTTGCGAAGGTTCGGGTGGTGGATGGATGCGGGCTTTTCTGGTGCTCAAATCGCGCAGGCGTTGATGCCGTCAAAATCGGCGTCCGTGAGGCGCCCGCCCCGTAGGCGGTCGTTGAGAGCGGAGAGGTCGAGCTCCATACGGAACTGCGTTTGTAACATAACGGTGGTGTGCACCTGACCGAGAATGTGGCGGCCGCGCGCGTTGCTTACGAAATGGGTGTCCCATCCGGGGCCGTCGCGCTGGGCGTTCGCTGCGGTACGACTGGCGGCGTCGGCTGCCGTGCCGGCACGGATGTCCCCGTTGCCTTGAAACAGCGGTGCGCCGTGAACCGGACGATTTTGATGGTGGTCGCCTGTCAGAAGGACGCCAATCCCGCCGAACACAGAGTGGGAGGTGTCTGGCGTGCGGCCGCAGTCTCGCATGGTTAAAAAGAGTTGTTGCTCAATGGCCGCGAAGTGCTTACCCGTCATGGTGAATAGCTCGTCCACGATGAGTAGACGGATGTCTTTCCATGTCTCTTGAAGATCCAACTTCGCTCGCGTCCCCCGCATCGGCGTGTCGTTTCCCCACCTCAATTTGAAAAGGTCGCTCGATGTGCCGAATACCATGTTAGCGGTGGTTGCTCCGATATCGCCCATGAGGTTGATGACCGCTCGATGGGTGTAGGCGGTGACGGCGATCCATCGCGCGACCCCGTGCTGGTGCGCGAACCACACGATGGCGATGACCGCCGCGCTCTTCCCGGTCCCAGGCGGCCCGATCTATTTCATCCGCATGGGGGGCACCGCGAATATGCTGCCCCCGTTGCTCAACAGATTTAACATGTATTGGCATCCGAGATGGAGGGTCAGGTGTTGCTCCTTCGCGACGTGAAATAGTTCCGCCGTTTCTTTTATGTTGGGCTTGTGCGGAAGCATGTCCCATGTTGGGCGGCTCGAAGAAGTGGGTGCCGAGGCGCCCGCGACCGGGGTGCATGACCGCAGCTCAACGATGACAAAGGTGGCGGAGGCGCGGCCCGAGGCACCGGCCCCATCCCCCCCGACACCGGCTGTGTTGTCGGCTTCACCTTGTCGTTCGTTCGCGGCGCGGCGGCTGTAGCCCTTAACGTCATGTTTCCACCTCGCCTCGTGGTCCTTCTAATGCTCGGGCGTGGCGCGGACGGTTACGATGTTTCGGGTCATCTCCTTCGAGGGTGACGGCTTACCATGGCGCAACATCACTCGAACTTCTTCTGCGTACTCAGCAGCCATAGTGAGTTTCCCGGTGCGGCTAGGCACGGCCTCAGGCAAGTCCACGAAAACCTCTAGGGTGGGATCGACTTGGTGTGCGTGTTCTTGGTGCATTTTTGGCGTCCCGGCGTCTGTCTCAGCTTGCCGCATCTCGTCGCGCTGCACGAGCACATCCGTCCGGGTCGTATTTTTGGCGCGGACGATGTCATTGATGTTTTCGAGGAGGCGGTCGCACACCCGGCGGCGCTTGCATGTCATTGCGGCGCGCTCTCTTTCCCACGCGTCCATCCATGTCTCACCGGCATGCGGCAGGAACCGAGCGTCCGGTGGCGCGACTATCGGCCGATGGCAGTGCGTGGACGCGGGGGACGTGCCGCTCTCACCCGAGTACTGGGCCGCCGGCGAAATCTTCCCGTACACGTTTCCGAACATGGCGATGCACATTATGGCGTACTCCTCATGTGCCTCCACAGAGCGTGAGTCGCCGGGGTCGAGCGGAGTAGTGGGACACGCCACCATGGTTCCGTAGGTTAGGGGAACTTGAGCGCGGGCGCGGCGGAAGATGACGTTTTCGGCAGCTCCGGGGTGACTCGGGTGGTAGGCGAAGCGCTCACGGCGCGTGCGTGTGGACGCGGAGCCAATGGCCTCCTTCCGATTCTCGTAGTAAGCATAGAACTCGTAGGAGCCGATGTGCATGTCAGGCACGTCTTTGACACGCCTTAGCAAGTAGTCCGAGCCCGGCGGAAGGCGCAAGCGCAAGCGATGGTTCGCGGCGGCGTCTACGTGCACTTTCTCCCATTCGGTGCCATTGCCAACCTGTCCTGGATCGACAAGGAATCGGACGATCGCGTAGAGGGGGTGAAAAGTTGTCTCGAAGGAGGTGCGGTGCACCGGATTGCGCATGCAGATGGTGGCGCAAAGGATCGCCGACACTGACTGCTCATGCACGGCGGCGTTCACGAGGCGTGTTAACTTCTGGTGGGGGGTGTCTTCGCCGATAGGGTGCTTCTTCATATTGCTCGCAAGCAGCATGAGGATGACGTGCGAGTTGGAGGCGGTGTCCATTTTACCTGCGGTGTTGAAGGCGGACATAAGTTAGGAGGTACTTAAACAACAGTCGGAATGGAATTGATATGAGAATGCAGAGGTGTGATAATGCATTTACGTTAGGCCGGTGCTTACTTCCGTAGAAGCTGTTGTAGCACGCGATGTTCCGCACGTCCTCGGTGATGGTCTCGAAGACCGGTGGCGTGTTTGCCGTGGATATGCGCTTGTCTTTCGTTGGCGCGGCGTCGGCAGCATCGTCGTCATCCGACCTCGTGACGGTTGTGGGGGGAATAGACTCAGCCGCGGGCGGGGTCGTGGACATACCGGGCTCGACCTTGCTTTTCCTGTGCCGCGGTAGGCGCACGTTATGGACGCCGGAGAGGAAAACGTTGTTGTTGCAGTTGAAAGCGAGCAAAACCGCCCGGCTGTGCATGATGATTTTTCCGCGGTTTCGTGGCATGAGGATGACTTGGCGGTCGCGATCATACGTCGGATCCGTATCGCAACGTTCCGGGTAAGGAAGGGAGAAGCCTTCGCCACAGTCGTCATCGTTCCCGCGGTGCCCGCCTTGGCGGCACCGCGACTTGTGGCGGCCGTGATTTACGTGCTTGGCTTGGCAGCGCGCAACATGGTCCCGGTACGCTTGGCTGTCTGTGGGCATGTCCGCGGGGTCGGGCATAGCGAAGTTACGGATTGAGAGGTCCTGCTTTACGTGCCGGTCGAACGACGCTTGCCCCGGGTAGACACCCGCGTCTCGGGAACCGTCCACTCCATCCACCTCAACCTCTTCCATCTGCGCCGTGGTAAGACTAGCCATCCACCGAACAATGGAATCGCCGAACCGGTGTAGCAAGGAGCGAAGGAGCGGAAGGGACAACACGGCGGAGACGCACATGCCGTGCCCGTGGTGCGCCTCCCGCCCGCTCTCTTCTGTTTGACAAGCGTGCGCCACGACGGGCCCGAAGTGCCCGGATGATCCCGCGATTGCTCGGCCGGTTTCAGGCGCCAAGTCGAACATGCGAACTCGCACCACGTCCATCACGATGTCGTAGAACAATGCGGGAGCGGTGGGGTTTTGAACCATGGCTTTCATCACGTCCGGATAACGCGGCGGTGTGTAGCCATCAGCCCTTTGCAGCTGGATCGGTAGGTTCGCAAGCGCCATGGCGTAAGGACTGCACCATTCTTGGGGGTTTATTGTGTAGAAGAGGCAGTAGTAGCCGAATTGTAGCCACGCGGCGAAAACCTTCTTACGATACGTAATGGAGGCGTGGGGTGACCATTGCATGTTGGACGTCGTGGTCATGATGCCGTGATAAAGAGTGTTTATGACATCGTCTTGTCTGTCGTCGAAAGTGGGCCGACTTTTAGTCGCGATCAAGTACCCCACTCGCTCCATATGCTCCTTGGTCGCCGAAGCCAACGCGATGGCCGTGCGCGGGCTACGGCGGAGCTGTAGCTGGCTGTGGAGGCTGCTCTCATGCCGCATTTTCGTGTTCGCTATTGCGCTGACGCTGTGCGCGTGTTGGTACTTAATACTTAATACGCAATACTTAATACTTTTTTCCGTATTAATATTTGTTCATAAGTTAGTTACGTGAGTAAGTACTTTAATATAATACAGTTTATTGTATGGGAAATATTGCTCATTATACATAAATTTGAAATATCAATCGGCTTTTTGATTTAATCAAAGCCAACACGATTCTTATCCATGAAAATGCTGAAAAACGTTCCGAACAACGTAAAATACATACACGAAGATACGACGACAGATGCACGAAGTTTTCTGCCGGTACAATTGGTACGTGTTGGTACGTTTTGGTACCTTCTAGTACGTTTTGGTATATTTTGGTACGTTTTGATACGTTATGGTACGTTTTGGTACGTCGGGATGCTATCGGATGCGTCGGATTTTCTGATATGAAGCTATCCCTAGAGGGAACTGGCGGTGTAAGAGTAGCGTCCCCATCGGCGCGGTACAAAATGGATTCGGGTTTTCTATGCACTACACCATGCAATCAGGCAGGACCTGATACGACAACTCACTTGTTGGGTAGGCTCAGAGTGTACTGACCGAGGTGGTCCGAACACGGGCATTGGTTAAAGAAAAGGAAGGAATCTAAGTGGCAAGTAATGTCCCACTGTGTTAACAGTCTCCGGGTCTACTACAGTACCGGCCACTTGGAAATAAGTACTCCAAGTACGACTGCTCCTCCAGCCAGCTCGTACTCGTAGTATTGTCTCCCTTCTCTTCAACCTCCGCACGTGCTCCCCACGCTCCATATCCTAAATCGTCCGGGGGATTTCAAGGGGTTGTAGTTACATGGAGTTGTATGGTGTGGCGTTCCGCCGGGGTGACGCAACCTCCAAGGGAGGACGTACATTGTTCCCTCACCAAACATGCACGACAAGGGTATCGTTGTTGTTCGCGCTATCGCATCTATAAAAGAAAATCGGGGCCAGTCGCCAAGCGTTAGTAACCTCGACATAGATCAATCGTTCACAGGGCGGGGAGGGGGGGAGGCAAGATTGCCAGTCAGTGTTACTCGAGAGAGAATGGCGAGCGACCCACTGGTCGCTGCCTTTTAGCCTAGTGCTACGCGCCTAGAAAACCTGCATTTTCTGTCGCTCCGTTCCAGTGCGCAGTACAGCACAAGTTCGTACTGCTTACTTCCACTGCACTCAGAAAACTCCACGTTTTCTATGCACTACACCATGCAATCAGGCAGGACCTGATACGACAACTCACTTGTTGGGTAGGCTCAGAGTGTACTGACCGAGAGTTTAGCAAGATCGGCGGAGCCAGAGGTCGTGTGCGAAATATTACAGAGGTTACAGCGAATTCTACCGATTTGAAAACTAATTACCAAGCCTGCGGAGCCAGAAGGTAGTGTACAAACAGTATGTACAATTTCAAGCGACTCATGTTGCGCATACTTATAATTTGTCGTGCGGGTACTAGGAAGGCTTCAAAGTCAGGTTCGTAAGAGCCGTAGCGGTTAAGCACGTCGGACACTCGTGGTCCTACATGAATCAATATTTTTGTGTGAATTATTGTTCTTTGCCGTTGCATATATGTTATACATAATGCGTCAATTATGGCACACAAGGAACATAGTTAACCCGGCACGAGGGCCCGGAGCCTCATAGGCGTTTAATTATCCGGGGTAGCCTGGGTCGCAGGCCTACCAGATGATAAGTCTCATCTAAGCCGGAGCTTCTTCAGACGCCGCGTCAGAGCGGTCTGGCTCTCCCATGTAACACGAACATGGAGATAACTATGCACTCAAAGTGCCACAGATATATATACGCCCATTCGGCGGGGGTCAGACCCGCAGGGGAAACAAATTCAAACCGTGTTAACTTTATGATTATCCATGTTTGGCGGCTGCATTCGGGCATCTTTGTTGAAGGTATCCGTAAGCACTTAAGAAAGCATGGTTCTTATTGTCAATCGCCCCGTATAGGTGCGAGATGGACGGGGCTTAGTATTGTTTAGGTGCGAAGAGGGACGCGCTCTAAGCGCCACCTATGATAGCGCCGCCAGGGCGACAAGGCACATGTAAACTTGCGATACGGCTACAGCGTCCATGAGGAGCGCCTACACGATTGGGACGTGGATGGCCACCGGGGCTAGCGCGTGCTGCCTTAGCAGCTTGTTGCGCGCGTACACAGGGTGTAAACGACACATCACAACCGTGGACTGGGTGGCCTCTATATATATCTACCGAGAGGTTATTATTTTACGTTTTAAGGTCTTTAAGGGAACCAGATAAGGTGGGGCTGCCTTCATTTACGTGTACTAACGTGAAGAACAATTATTGCAACCATCTCACTACTAGTATCACAAGAGCCTATGTGTGTGCGTGCAATTTGCAACTTGGCATTATTTTTCCGGAAGACGGTCATTACTATATGAAACAACACTAATCTATGATATATCTTTCACCAGGCCTATAAATTGTCAAAGTCGAGAGGCGGTGTATGGTGGTGGCCTCGCAAACTTTCACGCTTGCTTCATATTTGCATCGTTTCATATTTTCATGCATTTGTTGTTTTCCCTACTTTTTGCATTGTCCGTCCGTTTGATTGGGCAAAACTTCTTCGGCAGAGTCTCGCTGATTACTTGTCAATGTCGCGAACTTCTTCGGCGGAGTCTCACTGAATACTTGTCGCGAAAGTTTTCTGTCGGGTTGGGCTTCAAGTTCAAAAAAAAAAAAAAACAAAAAAAACACCCGTGATTTGTTTTTAGCAAAACAAACCTGCAAAATTCTACGCGCTCTTTTGCGAGGCAGACTAACGATGTGCGCGTTGTTGCCAGGGGATCGCACCTTGTATCATTATTGGGGACCTCTTGCACTTGTGGTATGAAATGGATGGTTGGTATCGCTAGGTGGTCGGGCAGCAGCCACACTAGCCGACCATGAAGTTGTGTGACATGTTCAGTATGTCGCATAGTACTTAAAAATTAACTAGTCAACTTCGCTCCGTTGCTTTTGTCTGCCATGAAGCCTCGCCTGCTAGCGGACGTACAAGCGCGCGCGTGTGTAAATTTGTGTGTAAATGAGTGTATCTTTATGTGTGCGCGTGTGTGTGTGTGTGTGTGTGTGTGTGTGTGTGTGTGTGTGTGTGTGTGTGTGTGTGTGTGTGTGTGTGTGTGTGTGTATGTGTGTGTGATCTTAGCGGTAGGTTGTCACTGGGTGATTTTATAGCATATAACAGATATAAGTGTGTCCTTGTGACTTAGTAAAGCAAGACGGGTGCCTTCATTCATTATTTGGTTATGGCACGCAGTGACTTTTCATCGCATGCTGATTAAAGGCTCCTCTTAACTTCCTTCACTAGAACAAATAGCAGATAGAGGGTGGCCTTGTGACTTAGAAAAGCCAGAGGGGTGCAGGCATATATCATTTGGTTGTGGTAGACATTACCTTTTTATTGCATGATGATTCACAGTGCCTTTCGCAACTTTCGCGGCGACCCCCCTCTCAACACTTTCATTTGTGACCAAATTATGAAATGAAATGAAATCGAAATGAAATTAAATTGAAATGAAATGAACTGAAATTGTTTACAACATGTCCCGGCAAACTGGACCGGCTGCTGTCTCACGGGCCACTCTCCTTAGCCATACAGGACTTATTAGCAAGTTGGGCCCGGGTCTCTCCGACTAGGTACATTTCTTATCGACACACCTATCTGCAATGTGTGTCGACGTTCCTCGGGAGTTATATAACTGTAAGCAACCGCAGTAATTGCCACAGTCCCCCCACCTAAGCAGTAACAGCGTAATGATTTTGTAATCAAGAAAAATATATCTAAAAATAAATCCACTTGTCTAGAAATGCAAATCTAAACTGCTGCTCGACCTTCACGATGCACGGCCCGCTCCCACCGAACCGGGGTGTCGACCGGCCTAGGCCGGTCGGCGTTTGGGAGGGACGACGGGCCAGCCTAATCTAGCTCCCGCGTGACTTCGGTCTTGCCCAAGGTAGGAGGGGAAAGGCTGGCAAAAAAAACCTCCTCGCGCGGTCGCTCGTCGATCCCGCCGCTCCATCCCGTAAACCCCGCCCCAAGGTCTTGCCGCGTCCACCGACGCGGCGGTCCTCCGTGTCGAGGTCCCCCATCACCTCGAGGACAGGTGGGGGGACCGAGACACACAAACATGGAAAAAACTAGCGCTCCTGCCTCCGCGCCTGAATTTTCCCCGCTCATTTCCCCGGTTTTTTTCTGTCTGGTACCCGGGTACCTGTCGGTTTTCCGGCCTGTGGCCGTACCCTCCACCCTCTGATCGCGTGTCCACCGAGCAGCCTTTTCTTGAGCGGGGGCCTCCGCGCTCACCCGGGCCCACGCTCAAGGACCCCTAGGAGTATGAAGATCTGTCGGGGTAGTGGGTGTCGAAGAGGGGGGGGGGGGGGGGGGGGGGGGGGGGGGGGGGGGCAAGTCACCGTAGCCGGATCCGGCGGGCCGCGGGCGCCCGGAATTAAACAAAACCCTCCGTGCCGGGTATTCCGGCGGCGCGGACCCAAAGCGTCGTCGCCGCCAGATCGTGTCGCTCCTCCCGTCGCGACCGTCCTCCTTGCCGTCCCAACTAACTCCTCCCCCCGGGAGATGAAGCTCGGCGACGTAGCGGCGCGCTAGTGAGCGCCCAACCCTGGTGCTGCTCCCCAACTAGCTCGACGCCGGGTACGGACAATTTTTTTAGTATCCGAAAAAAGCCCCCCGTACAGGGCTTTCCGGCGGCGGCTGATCATGAGGATCGCCGCCGCCTCATATAGCCGCTCCTCCGTCTGCGACTAGCCACCGGCCTGTGCCATGTCTTGCCTCACCCCTCGGCAAGGTTCGACCGGCACATGGCTTGTCGACGGCTAGCGAGCGCCCTTTCTTGGCGCTGCTTCCCGGTTGGCCACCACCAGCTCCAACACCCGCCTCCCACCGCTGATCCGGCCGTACCCTCCTCGCCATCAAACGCTGCCATAGTACAAGCCCCACCCCTCAAAGTAAGGCTGTATCTAGGAGTATTTGTACGCGAAAAAACATATCGGACGGGCCGAGCGGGAGATCTTGGCGCCGGTAGTGCATATAAATTGTTTTTTTAAAAGCCCTCTGTACATGGCTTTCCCGACAGATGATGATCCCACGGATCGAGCGGTCGGCCCTCTTAGCCCCCTACCGTGCCAGGCCTGGCACGGCTACGGGGTTTCCAGCGCCCACCACGGGGAGGTGAGGGGATGCCGACGGGCATGCGAGCGCACCCCCCTCCGGGGCCGCCGCCGCTGCGCCGCCGGCGGGCGCCTAAGTGAACAACGGAATTGTTAAATGGTTCTGTCACTTGTTACGAGTACAGTCATGCAACAGTACATTGCAAAAAATTGTATTGGTACTCGTTACATATTCTAATTCGTGCTTTTCCAACGGACGGACGTACACACGTTGGTACGTCGCTACTGCAATATTGATAAGGATGCTAATGCTATAGTACGACCACTACCTCCCGGTACGTACATATACGCATAATTAATCTAACTAGCTAGATGACGCGCCTAAGCGAGTTCTTCGATGCAGAAGAGGCCGCGTCGTGAAACCCAATGCTAGGCAGGCCGCGTCTCATGACAGATGACGACGGTTAGACAGCCCTAACGCCTGACACGAAAGCGTAGCTTGCAGGCGTAAACAATCTAGTCAGAAACCTATTTAAGCCCAGTGCAGTAGAGGGAGGTGTGTCGTAGATTGGTACACATGTGGTATGTGGCCACATATGTCAACTATGCTTTTTCGGTGCGCCGGTAAAGCGCACGCCTACTACGGAGAAGATCGCGGGATCGATACGCGGTGAGTCCGATCATTGTATGTAGGCGTGTCACCCCCCGAGAAGAACCCCCACTCTCCACATTGGTTTCGGTGCCGGGCTGCGGTCCGGGGAGAGTCCGGGGGGGGCCGTGGTAGTGTCGTAGATTGGTACATATGTGGTATGTGGCCACATATGTCAACTATGCTTTTTCGGTGCGCCGGTAAAGCGCACGCCTACTACGGAGAAGGTCACGGGATCGATACGCGGTGAGTCCGATCATTGTATGTAGGCGTGTCACGCCCCGAGAAGAACCCCCACCCTCCACATTCATTGTGACTTCTTTCCTTCAATCTCCGCATAGCGACTGCTCCACTGTAGTTTGCACACAGAACTACCAGAACATTTCACTCATTGAACGCTTCCCATGAGAGATTTTGATTAGCAACCAGCCGTTGAGAGGCTGGTTGTGACAACTGGTAACTCCCGATATACACTCCTCCACAAAAGTCCGGACAAGATTTCGCACCTGCGCAAGTAGAAAATGCAATCATGCGTCGATTTTATTGACAAATATCCTGAAATCCCAGGCAATGCTTTTGCGCGCAAAATGGAATGCACCGACAATTGCGAGGGGCGAGTTCGAACACTGCCGGGCATGTGTACTTGGGGTTATCGCGCCCGCACCCGTGCGGCACGCTCTTTCAAACAGTCGCCGTGCTTGGTAGACGAAAAGAGTAACGGGCGCACAACGCCGCAATATGAACGCTGATGCGACTGTCGCGCAAATATTTTGCATAGGCGACGGAGGGAGGAGGTGTTGGGCAGGCCGCTGTGGGGGAAACGCAAGAAATCGCGTATTTAGACTTACCACCGATATGCGCACAACCCAAGGGCAAGCCGCTTTCGGCAACAATATTCAAGCGATCATAACTTCCTGATATATGGTCCAAACTTTTTATAAAATGTACCGTTGGACGCGTCTTTTCAATGCGCGTCGAACGCATTTACTCCGGAGTTCAAACTCCCACAAATTGATTTGTTATGAATTATTTTAATTTACAAACTATTCCGGCACCGCTGAGCCGCAGTGCCAAGCAACACCCATCGAAGTCGGCTCACCTCCTGAGACGATTTATGCGGGGTTTGTCGATATATGTTTACTAATTCTTCATTACTATTGACCTCCGAGCCCAATTCCCGACGCGTGCCACGCGTGGGGCGGGTGTGGTTGGCACAAGCACATACCCAAGCATTCCAAACACCACCGTCAACGTGATGCGTCCCTAACGGCCAAGTTGGACCTCGCCCCTCCCCTAAGCCAATCGCCCTCGCATGTTTACAGCGTGCAGTGTTTATCCAAACCTGCGTCATGTGCGTTTTTGCTCGCCTGCTTTCCAAAAAATCACCCGTGCCAGCGGCGTGAACTTCCGTGCTCTATTCACACACCCGCAAACCAAACCTCGCGCATTGAACACGGCACCCACGCCTCCAAACCCCCTCCAAAAACCCCCCAAAAATACGGTTATGTGGAACACAGAGAAGTATGCAGCTTGGTATGAGCGCTTGAGCAATGCCCAAGCGTGGCGCTCAGAATGACGTGTGCAGTTCAGACAATTTCTCGGGAGTTTATGGGCTTAATTCGACAAACTCCACCGACAACACCCGCTTTAAGCTGAGGTCTAACCACCCCGGATGGCGGCTTACTGCTTGCTTCTCGGCTCTCCTACAATTGGGTGGTACTCGGGTATCGTCGTGCTTGACGTGGTGAGAGGGGAGCGTGTTCTTGACTAGCTTATGCTTAACATAATGCATGTCCGGACTTTTGTGGAGGAGTGTACGATGCAAAATGCATGTACCCACTTTCATCTATGATCGGGTGACTGTGATATGTGTGTGTGGGTGTGTGTGTATATGTGACAGTGCGTGCGTGCGTGTGTGTGTGTGTGTGTGTGTGTGTGTGTGTGTGTGTGTGTGTGTGTATGTGTGTGTGTGTGTGTGTGTGTGTGTGTGTGTGTGAGAGAGAGAGAGAGAGAGAGAGAGAGAGAGTGTCATAGGGTGGGACAAAGTACATGTATGTGCGTTTGCGTGTGTGCTTTTATCAACTTCTACACACACACAGCTCCCGGCTGCGGGGTCCGTACTCATCACTACATTTGGCGTAGGCGGGACGTTATTCGTAAGTGCCACCTACCCTACAAGCAGGGCCAAGTCCCCTACAACCGTGATGCGCTTCAGGTTCATCATTGAGGTACGGGCGCTGATAGGTGAGTGTGAGAGAGGATGTGTGCGGGCGCGCGATGCATGTAGAAACCGGATGTAAAGCCCGTATGTACTGCGGTTCGAGCCTTGTACCGGCCTACGTGGAGAACCGAAAACCGCGCGGAACACGGCTCGTGATATTTATTCGTCCCGCGAGCCATGAACCGGCCGAGCCGAATTCCTACGATCCGTGTACTTTTCCTTATTATTGGATTAAAGGCTTAACGCAGAGGGCTAACCGGGGAAAGGCCATTGCACGATGGAAGCCAATATTGCTAGTTAGTGTTACTCGAAAAAGAATGGCGACCGACCCATAGGTCGCTGCCTTATAGACCATAGCTACGCGCGTAGATATCCAGCATTTTCTGTCGCTCCGTCCCAGCAGCACAACACAAATTCCTACTGCTTACATCCATTGCACTCCTAAAGCTTTATATTTTAAGCATTTCGAATTGGTAAAACACATACATGCGCTACCACTATATTGTGGCGGTTAGCCTCTGAAAGCTAAACGCTAGCACAAATCCGTTCTAGTCTGTCTAGTTCTGTCGTTGCAAGATGGCAAAATGATGTTGTCGAGAGGCAATGGTGAAAGATGTTTCACTGCTGTACTTAGGCAGTAGATGTTGTAAGTGAACAACGGAATTGTTAAAAGGTTCTGTCACCTCCCTCTACTGCACTGGGCTTATATAGGTTTCTGCCCAGAGTGCTTACGCATGCAAGCTAGGCTTACGTGTCAGACGTTAGGGCTGTCTAACCGTCATCACCTTTCTCGAGACGCGGCCTGCCTAGCATTGGGTTTCACGACGCGGCTCCTTCGGCTTCGAAGAGCTCGCTCTGGCGCGTCATCTGGCTGGTTAGATTAATTATGCATATCTGTACGTACCGGGAGGTACTGGTCGTACTGTAGCATCAGCACCCTTACAATATTGCATTAGCGACGTACCCACGAGTATACGTCCGTCACGTGGAAAAGCACGAATTGGAATCCGTAACGAGTACCTATAAAATGTCTTGCAATGTACTTTTGCAGGACTGTACTCGTCACACTCGTACCCTCCCCCTCTTGACAGATCAATGAGGCCGCCGCGAGGCAGACCTCCGTGGTCCTTGGCTCCTTTACTGAAGCAGTTACAGGGACTCAAGAATGCGCGCTGGGTGAGCGTGCATGAAGTCGATGTACGCCTGAGTCTTGGCAAACTTGTGCCATTGGGGCGTCTCCAAGAAATCTTGTAACGCTGTGGTCCGATGCACTTCGTTCAACCGGTGCCAGACAAGTGGAATGTCGTCATCACTGAAGCGCGTCATGAAGAGCAGATATTTGCTTCGTCGCCCATGTTGCGACTTGATGCACACAGCAGAAATGTGCGAGACGTCAAACTCCTCGTCGTCTCCTTCCGGTACAGTCACCGGGACAGCTGGTCGTAGTGGAGCGGTAGAGCAGGGTCGTAAGTTGTTGACATGGAACACAGGATGTAAGCGTAGTGTCGCTGGAAGTTTCAATCTGTAATTATGTTTCCCAATTTGCTCCTCCACTGGAAACGGGCCGAGCTGTTTGTCTCTGAGTTTCCGGTTAGGTTGTCCTCGCAGAAAAAGGTTTGCTGTGACGACTGACACCTTGTCTCCCTTAGCGAAGTGTGGCGCTGTAGACGGTTCTGTGCGCGCCTGCATCTCGTCCTTGTGTAGCTGTAACATTGAGCGTACCAGGGTGTGTACTTCCTGTAACAATCTCAACCGTTCTGTTGCGTCTTGCGAAATTGGAATCGACGGTCGCATGCTGAACAGTAGGTCAGGAGGCTCCTCAGGAGAGAACCCAAAGTTAGCCTCGAACGGTGTACGTTCAATTCGGAGTGCACGCGAAGCGTTGTACGCAAATTCCACTTGCGGTAGAAGTGTCGTACAATCAGAGCCATCATAGCAACATAAGCAACGAAGAAGCTCCTGAAACGTGATGTTCGCGCGCTCTGTCAAGCCGTCCGTTTCTGGATGTCGGCTGAAAGACATGCTAAAACGCGCTCCGAGGCGTCTCCAGAGTGTCTGCCAGAAGGCACTGACGAATTTCGGGTCGCGGTCACTCATCAGCACACGGGGTAGTCTATGTAATCGGTAGACTCCCTGTAAAAACAAAGTTGCAGTTTCTTCGGCAGTAATCGACTCTCGACATGGCAGAAAATGGGCCATTCGAGTTAGATGGTCTACCACAACGAGCACACTATTAAAGCCATTGCTCTCAGGCAAGTTTGTCAGGTAGTCAAGACCAAATGAGTGCCACGGTCTGGGTGGAACAGGCAATGGGTAAAGAGTCGCAGCCATCTGCGGTCGAATCTTTGCTCGTCGACATACAACGCAGCGTTCACAGAAACCTTTCACGTCTTGGCGGATTCGTTTCCACCAGAATCTGTCGAGTGCTTTAGCAAGAGTGCTAGCAACTCCTCAGTGACCAGCTGACGAACTTTCGTGCAGCTCGGTGATCATTCTCAGTCGGAGCTCAGAGTTCTGTGGTATTTAGAGGCGATTTGGGCGCCAAAAGTATCCATCTCTGGCTTCTATCCGGCTGTCTTTCGTCCACTCACCCTCGTCCCCATAAAACGAGTCTTATGAGAACCCCTCGCGAATGAGATCAGCGAGCTCATGGCTCAGCTGCAGCGCGTTAACAGTCAGTAAATTTAACTGCGCGTCTTCAAACAGCAGCTGGGACTTCCGTCGTAATTCTCGATCTGACGGAACCTAGCCATCCCAAAATAAGGGTTCTGTGGCCTGAGGTACGAAGTCTGGACGCCGGCTTAACGGGTCAGCTTCGTTCAGAGCTCCCTTGCGATATGCAAGTGTCATCAAGCCCACAAACGGTTGCAAATCCCGCAAGTATCTTGCTTGCCGCTTGTTCAGCCTGTTGTTCGGTTGCATGAGCAGATGTCGCAGTGTGTCGTGGTCTGTTACGACAAGGAACTTAGAGCACCCTTCAAGATAGCACCTCCAATGCTTGACAGCTTCGCATACGGCCAAAGCTTCTAAGTCGCACGCAGAGTAAGTGTCACCACGCTCAGCTGGATTCAGCTTACGCGCCCAGTAAGAGACTAGTTGAAGACCTCCTCCTTGGTCTTGCAATATGACTGCTGCAATCCCCACTGTTGAAGCATCTGTAGCTACGGTGAACGTCGCGTCCGAGCCGACCTCCGGAAGGATCAGGCATGGCGCGGAAATGAGCCGTAACTTGAGAGTCTCGAAGGCTTCCAAACAGGCACGCGTCATCGTAACCTTATGTGGATGGGACTTCCGCAGTAAGTCCGTCAATGGAGCCGTAAGGTCGCTAAAATGGTGTATGAATCTGGCGTAGAAGTTGCAGAATTGTACAAAACTGCGAACCTCCTTCTGCGTCTTGGGAATTGGCCAGTCTGCAACGGCCTCGACTTTCTTTGTGCAAACCGAAATTTTACCGGCTGACACAGTATAGCCCAGGTACTCCATTTCTTGCAGTCCGAAGAAGCATTTCTTACGGCGTAATTTCAGCCCTTCTTGCTTTAATCGCTGTAGCACAAGACGTAGGTGCTCTAGGTGCTTCTCCAGAGTTCGACTGTAGATACAGACGTCATCAAGGTAGACTATCACGGTCTTGTGTAAAAAGTCGCGAAGAATGTCGTTCATCATCCTTTGAAATGTAGCCGGCGCATTGCAGAGGCCAAACGGCATGGCGACCCATTCCATTAAGCCATCAGGGGTTCGAAAAGCCGTCTTGTGAACGTCTTGGTCACGCACTCGAACTTGCCAGAATCAAGAAGCGAGGTCGAGATGTGTGTAAAAATTCGCGTCCTTAAGTTCGTCCAGAGTGTCATCCACACGCGGAAGTGGGTATGCATCTTTACGCGTAACCTCGTCAAGGCCACGGTAGTCAATGCACAGACGTAGCGAGCCATCAGCTTTCCGCACAAAAAGAATAGACGAGCCGAACTCACTGTAGCTGGGACGGACCAAACGAGCCTCCACTGCGTCTTTGAGCTGTCGATTTAGCTCAACGCGCTCTGCAGGTGACAATCTATTCATACGTTGGCGTCGCATAGGGCCAATTGTTTCAATGGGATGATCCCATTGTCGGCTTACAGGTGGAGAGTCGACAGGTTGCAGTAACTCCGGGAAGTCATCGAAGAGTAACGACCGGTAGTTGTCACGTTGTTCTGCAGTTAGCTCCTCTCCAGTGTGAAAGTCTGTCGGTTGTTCATTGGTTGACGTAAGTGTAATGACGTAAAATTCAGCATGACGTCCTCTGCTTCGGCGCGTCTTGCGCATGAGTTTCTGAACTTTAGTTGACGTCAGCAACAGACACTAAGGGCGTCGTTCCTCGAGTGTAGTTTCCACAGCTGTGCCATCCATCAGTGTAAAAATTCTGGTTGTACCAAAATGTAAAAAGGCTTGTTCATCATCAAGCCATGGTAAACCCAGGATTAAATTAGCTGTACGTAAATCACGTAAGACGTAAAAAGTCCGGTGAAATTCGTGTCGAGCCAGCTCAAAAGTAATATCGCAGACTGTTGTAGAAGTCACTCGTTGTCCGTTGGCGAGTCGAACTGGTGTCTTAATCGCAAACTTCCAAGTCTGTAAAGTAAAGCGTCGTACAAAGGCCTCTGACACAAAATCAAGTGTCGCAGCGCAGTCCACTAATCCAGAAATTTGGTGTCCGCCATAAGGAGTTTTCACAGTCAGCTCAGTTCGAATTAACGGGCGAGCTTCGGTGAGGTCAGTCAGTAGGGTTGTAGCTGGCGAAGAAAATTGTTGCAGCGTAGCGATGGACGGTTCCGCGTCGTCTGAAGGTACATGTACCGAGTTGGGTTGATCATATGCTGTAGGTGTTGTCAAGTCGGTAAACGCACAATCTGCGTCGACTAACCACAGTTGTACATGCCAAGGAGATGGAGCAACCACCTCTTGTTGCGTTGGGTTCTCCAGTGACTGACGAGTAAAAAGCTGTGTCCTCGCTGGGAATTCTTGGTAGAGTTTCGAGTTGTTAGTCACTTGAGTAAATTTCGCCCATTTCGGTAGTACAAATACAGCCATCGTAGATGTCGGAGATGTTCGTCGACAATCTTCAAAATGCTGCGCAATCTGCTCAGCTAACTCCCAGGGTGGGTTGATGAACACCCGTTCTCCTGTCAAGTTCCTCTCTAGAATCTAGTCACTCGGCGAACAGTGAGGTAAGTCACCGTGCGAGTTTAGACCTTCATCATCAGCACATCCCTCCAATGTGAAGTTGAATCGTGCATGCAGAGGGTCAAAGAATGAGTCAAGTTGTTTCCAATCAATTGAACGTATGGTTACAGAGTTACGACTCTGTCTCTGCTTAGTCTGACGACCACGAACTGCTACTAGAGTTGCATGTGTCGCGACTGTAGTCGATGGAGATGCCGAAGGTGTTTCGACGACCTCTGTCGCTAACAGTGTCTCAGAACGAACAGTCGATGTAGCCGGCTGCTCCAGGTCGATGGTAGAACAGCCTTGCCAGCATCATTGCTTCTTAGATTCAATCGGTGCCTTGCCCTTCCACTCCTGGCATTGAAACAATCGGTGTCCCTTCTTGTGGCACTTGAAGCAGAGTCCCTCCTCCATGTGACGCTTACGCTCCTCAAGAGTCATCGCTTTTGCGAGTGTGTTGAAATCATCGCGACCAGATATTTGACCACGTCCACCATTGTTGCCTCCACCACGTCCACGTCCGCGGCCACGACCACGGCCACCTTTATTACGTTTCGTGATGTTAGAGGCTTCCTCGAGAGGGTCTTCAAGGTTGCGAACATGACAGGAATAGAAGCCGAGTACACGTAGACAAGCTGTCGTCCTTGAGGTAGCGTAACGAGGACAGGATCACCACTCAACAACGTTAAATCATCCGGTGTCAAAACAAGACCGGTCTCCTCGTGTAACTCACGAACAGCAGCGTCGACAGGCTCTTCATTAGGTAAGACAGAGCCAGCTGGGAACCAAGTTTTACCAGAACGAGGCTCACGTTGTAATATCAACTTCACGTCCGACGGTTTAGTTCCTCCAACGTGAATTATCATCACCACATAATGTCCATGTCCTAGAGAAGCCATCTCAAATCAATCATGCAACTTCGAGCAAATCAATGAGCAACGAAAGCGTGCTTCGACCAAAGAGCTCCGGAACAAGTGTGGCGGCTAGCCTCTGAAAGCTAAACGCTAACACAAATATGTTCTAGTCTGTCTAGTTTTGTCGTTGCAAGATGGCAAAATGATGTTGTCGAGAGGCAATGGTGAAAGATGTTTCACTGCTGTACTTAGGCAGTAGATGTTGTAAGTGAACAACGGAATTGTTAAAAGGTTCTGTCACCTCCCTCTACTGCACTGGGCTTATATAGGTTTCTGCCCAGAGTGCTTACGCATGCAAGCTAGGCTTACGTGTCAGACGTTAGGGCTGTCTAACCGTCATCATCTGTCTCGAGACGCGGCATGCCTAGCATTGGGTTTCACGACGCGGCTCCTTCGGCTTCGAAGAGCTCGCTGTGGCGCGTCATTTGGCTGGTTAGATTAATTATGCATATCTGTACGTACCGGGAGGTACTGGTCGTACGGTAGCATCAGCACCCTTATAATATTGGAGTAGCGACGTACCCACGAGTGTACGTCCGTCTTGTGGAAAAGCACGAATTGGAATCCGTAACGAGTACCTGTAAAATGTCTTGCAATGTACTTTTGCAGGACTGTACTCGTCATAAAATGTCGCGCCGACATTCACATGTCGTCAACCTTTTGCCTTTGCGCGACCACAACTCACGCAACGGCATCAGTTATCTAGAGTCTCGATTGAAGAAATGACATGTTTGTAGTAATACCTTTGCACTTTTCCTCATGAGCAATGACTCATTGTGATAATGAGTCTTCTTGATATTTCTAAGGCGTTATGTATTATCAACATCTTATTCAACGACAGTTTGGTAACCTCGTTGGGATGTTCATTGGCTTGCCTGGTGCAAACACGATTTTGACTCATTTTTGGAAAGAAACAAGTGTTGGTGGGGGGCAATTGGATGGCCAACAATGCGAAAATGTATCGCGCCATAACTTCTGGAGGACCGTCGTCGATGTCGAAACAAAGTGTTGAATTTTGGTTCTAGTAACAATAATGGAGTAACAACCGACAGTCCAACTCTTTGATTTCACTTTTTGTTGACACCCTTCTGATTGTCCGCCAATCTACTTTTTCATATATTGTTTTCAAACAGCGGAGCACATCACATTATGGCATTGTCCTTTTGCTCGCCATCGTTTGCCCCCGCCCCCCCCCCCCTCCCCTGGATATGTATCAAGCGCCGGGGTTCATTGCATACACCGGGGTCAGGTGCGTTAAGGCTAGGGATCAAGTGACTTTTGTCGATGTTGATGGTAATGATATTTTGCAACGTCGATGTTGATGGTATTGATATCTTGTATTGTCGATGTTGATGGCGTTGATAGTTTGAGATTAAAGGCAGATTTCAGCCGATAGATGCTGACATCGATGGCAATTTCAGCCGATATTATCGCCAATGTATATCGATATTTGGGACGATATATCAATAAGTATAATCAATATTTTACAATTGTTTTGATAATTGATGGCATTGATGCGAGCAGTACTCCCATCGTGTCGATGTCGATGTCGCAACCTATCTCATCGATGGCACTATCACCAGTTGATGATGATACTATCGACGATGCATCGATGGCTGATCCCTAGCCTTAAGGTGCATAAGGATGTGACCGCAAGAGACAACAAAAGTATATGACAGTTTGAAATACACTTATAGCCATTCGGTGACCCTAGCTACCCCTCAATGTAGGTCTCAAAAGTGCTATTGTGATGTTGTTGAGCTTCTAACAATGAATGCATCATGTTATTGACGAACTAAGATTTTTGTGTTCTCTTGTGTCCTAACTACTAGATTTGCGCAATAAAATGTAGTGCTCCCCTTTGCCTTTGATTCCGTGACCCTCTTGGCACACTTGCCCCCCCCCCCCCCCCCCCCCCCTTCTCGTTTCCCTAATCCACGTTCGGAGAGTGCTTCCTATGGCCGTGAGATTTAATCCTCGATTGGCTTGTAGATGCTCTTTCAGCAACGCCGCGTATGAATGTACAACTATGCACACGGAATTGAAGCGTTAGAGCACATCAAACCATCGCACGCGCAGCCCGACACACGCCAACTGCCATACATTAAGCTCCGCAAACCATACTTGTGCAATTATTGATGGTCGTCAAAGGTTTTGATGCGGCTTTCGGACCGCTGGGCATGCCATTAACGTTGTGGCCCGCGGAACGGCCCCCACTAACGTCCAAGCGCAACGAGCGCCGCCCTTGCTCCCGTCTATGGCCTAATATATTATTTGAAACTAAGCAGCGTATGCGCTTCGGAAAGCTATAATTGTCAGTACGACCACTACCTCCCGGTACGTACAGATATGCATAATTAATCTAACTAGCCAGATGACGCGCGAGAACGAGCTTGTCATATCCTAGCCATTTAGCTAAGTGCTAGTATCTGACATTATTTATTTCCTCTAAATAGTACCTGTATCTTAGCGATATTCAGTGACTCTTTTATTGTCATCACGGCAGTACAACTGTATCGCCGTATTTTCCCTCGACAGTACAGAGTTACTAGCAGTATCTCTTCTAGATAGTTCTTTTCTAGATAGTTCTAAGAGCTTGTGCGATAAGATTAGATAGACGGTACAGATAATCTCAGATAATCTGTATCACCAATAATAGTTTGGTTTAGTTAGCAGACAGCACAAGCTACAGGTTCTAAGGCTGTTTCTAGAACACCTGAGGTGTGGATATTTAAGACGGGGACTTACTGGTAGAGGTGAGAGACCGGTACAGAATAGAATCACGCCACACCCAGATTGTAAGAAACCCTGTTCCTAAGACAATCTTACTAATTCTCTCTACGCTGTATAATTAGATCCAGAGATTAGGTTCTACTATTAGTCTAAGGTTGCCATCTTAGCCTAACCAAAGTAGCACCTCACACGTGGTTTCGGAGCCTCAGAACAGCTAGACGAGACGAAGATGTCTAACCGAGCAGGAGAGAGACTACCAGAGGAAGTTGATGGTCGACCAGAGGGGGCGCCTTCTGGGCCGACACAGCCGACGTCGACAGATGGTAGAAGACAGACAGTGCGAGAAGGATCGAGTCCCACGATGGAGCCTATGTCGGTACACGTCACCGAGATGCTACAACGACTAAGTAACCGAGTTGACACTTTTTCGACTGAGCTATCTCAACTGCGTGACCACGTCGACAACGGTTTCAGGCATTTTGAAGGACGAGTGAACAGAAGCCGAGAAACGGAGAATTTTCTTCGAGGAGAACAATTGAGATCGGAGAGGACGCGAGAGATGCCAAGCATGATGCCGAACGATGTCAAACCAGCCAAGATCAAGAGCATCGCTACGACTAACATCGACGAGCTGAGAAACTGGTTCCGACATGCACGAGGGTATCTACGGTATCACAGCGTTAACCCTGAAGAGCAAAGAGGAGTGTACTGGGTATCTGGCTTTCTGGAAGGACCACTATCGAAGTGGTGGTACTCCCAAGTTGCGCAGACTGGAGATGAAGTCGGTGGAGGATTTTCCGGAGTTTCTGAGATGGAGAAATCCTTAATTCAGGAATTCTGCGGAAGAACACCGGCGGAACAAGCGAGATTGAATTTGGACAAAGCGAGACAGAAAACCACGGTCCTGAAGTACGCGAACTATTTTCGAGAACAATTATTGGAGCTTCCTCACCGTCACGAAGAAGATAACGTACATGATTTCCAGCGCGGTTTGAGACCCTCGATTCATAAGGAAGTTGCCCTGAAAAACCCTAAGACCCTACACGAGGCGATTCAAGCAGCTCTGCGAGCGGAGGCAGCGGAGACCAAGATTGAGACGACCCAACGCTCGACAGGCCGACTGAACGCCATCGAAGAAGACAGCGACTTTTCAGAGGCAGCGGAGGAGATCGACAGTGAGTTGGAGGAAGATTCGCATGGCGCGACCGAAGAAAAGCCGCGGGAGCTGTACGAGATTAGACGCCTCACTCAAGAGGAGGTCGACAGATTTAAGAAGGAGGGCAAGTGCTTCATTTGCCACAAGAAGGGACACATCGCTATCGACTGCCCAGACAGAAAGAACAAGAAGAATGACAGAACGAGGAAATCCCGGCCGGGAAAGTGAGACCTGAGTCGGCAGCTCGCGGCAAGCTGCAGGATGAGGTTTCGTCTCCTACAGCGACTCAGGAAGAGACCAGAACAGAAGAAGTACGAGACCCGTTACCTCAAACGACATTGAGGCCAGTCTTTAGGAGCAAGGACTTTAGCGACTGGATGATGAATAGGGAGTATTTCCTGAAGTACTCTCAGACCTACGGACCTTTCGACTTAGATGGAGCTAGCGATAATGACGGCCTTAATTCTCAAGTGGCGGAGGATTTTTGCTGTCCGGCGCGCCCATTTCAGGAGAGAGATTTACAGAAGTACCGGAGAATTTGGCTAAATGCGCCATTTAATGAATTAGAAGATTTTTTGGGCCATTATTTGCGGAGTAAACTGCTTCATCCCCATCTGAGAGCGGTTATAGTGGTTCCAAAATGGAGGGCAAAACCATGGTTCAAGCTGCTGCGAAATTTCCGACTTGTCGACGAGCTGGCGGCGAAAGAACATGTGTTTACCTGCCCCACGAACGATGGAATAGAAGGAAGAAGGCAAGATGTTGGACCGACAAGATGGACGACGCAAGTCTACGTCGACGACACCGATCGAGTTCGATTTCTGCCTCAGAACCTACAGAATCCCCCGAAGACCTACTGGACTCACTCGACGACTCTTGTTACCGATGGCCGACGAGTGTTACTAGCGAAAGAGGACACTGGCATGGTCTGGTTTCCTGGTGGCAAACAGGAGATTGAAGACGCGACCCCGGAATACACAGCAGTGCGAGCTCTTACGGAGACAACTGGATTAAAGGTGAGCGAAACAAATTTACGCCTTTTAGGGACGGAGTCTTCCGGACAGAATAAGCGCTACGTGTATATCGCTCGCGTTCGACCCGGATCGATACCGGACGCTACGTCAACTTCTCGGGCAGTATGGGCTACCTGGAAGGAATTAATTTCGGCACGGCGTACGGGTTATCTAGTCTGTGGAGAACAGCAGTTCCCTCTTCGTTACGAGACTTTTGGGAAACCGATTGACGGGTGGATGAACAAGAACGTCCGACTAGAAGACAGTGTTCCTGCGACGCTACATGTATCCACAACCCAGTCTGGAACAAGTCTGTTAGTGTTGGGAGGCACCTTACGCGGACATCGATGCCGTATTTTGGTTGACTCTGGCGCTTCGGAAAATTTCTGCAAGGCTGAGTGGGTACGGGAGCATCACATTCCGACGGTTACTGGAGAGAAATACCGGATAAAATTGGCAGATGGTAGTACAACTACGACTCGCCAGCGACTACGGAATGAAGTACTCACAGTAGGGACCCTAGACATACGTCTGGACGCAATTACGACAGAACTGGATAAATTCGACATCATCCTCGGTCAACCTTGGTTACAAGCCGTCAACCCGGATATAGATTGGTCTACTAAAACGATTCGCGACCGTAAAACTGGCGAAGCTATGGTGTCTGGCGACGAGTACACCGTACCTGTGACAGTACATCACTTGGAGGCGGATGCGATGGCAAAGCTGCTTAGACAACAACCAGCAGACCTCTTCGTGATTGGACTACGAGAAGTACAGGACGCGGTCGACGACATCAACACTGATCAACAACCTGAGTGGACGACTTCGTTACGAGATTCCCTGAATGAGTTTACGGACATTATCAAGGAGCCTGACGGTCTACCGCCAACTCGCGAGTGCGACTTTGAAATTAATTTGGAGTGCGATGAACCACCTAAGGAGCGAACGTACCGTATGTCACCAGCAGAACTCCGGGAGGTTCAAGTACAGTTGCAAGACTTACTCGCAAAAGGCTGGATTCGTCCGTCTAAATCTCCGTATGGTGCCCCGATTTTATTTGTACGCAAGAAGGATGGTACCATGCGTATGTGCGTAGACTACCGGAAACTCAACGACCTCACGAGGAAAGACCGAACACCGTTACCCCGGATTGATGAGTTACTCGACTCGCTATATGGGGCTCACTATTTCAGCACGCTGGACCTGTATAAAGGCTATCATCAAGTTCGAGTCAAAGAGCGCGACATACATAAGACAGCATTCCGAACTCATTACGGACTGTTCGAGTACTGCGTTCTACCCTTTGGACTTTGTAACGCCCCAGCTGGATTCCAAGCGATGATGAATCGAGTTTTGGCCCCGTATCTTGGCAAGTTCTGCGTGGTATATTTGGACGACGTGTTGATCTACAGTAAGACGGCCGACGAACACCTCGAGCATATTCGACTCGTGTTACGAGAGTTGCAGCGACACCAGTTGCATATCAAACTCTCTAAGTGTTACTTCGGACGATCGAGCGTCAATTTTCTTGGGCATGTGGTGGAAGCTGGACAGATCCGAATGGACCCCGACAAGGTTGAGGCAGTACAAAATTGGCCCCGACCGAAATCTGTGACTGAAGTACGTGGATTTCTGGGACTTGCTGGATATTACCGGAGGTTTATCAACCAATTCGCAACCCTAGCAACCCCATTAACGGACCTGACCAAGAAGACACCGGAATTTCGCTGGACTCCTCAAGCCGAGTCAGCATTCGAGCAAATTAAAAACGCGATGGTACGTGCACCAGTACTGGTAATTCCTGACACTTCTCCTAATGCAAGGTACACACTGTACACAGATGCTTCTGGATTTGCAGTAGGAGCTGTGCTATTACAAGACCAAGGTATTGGATTACAACCTGTTGCGTACCATGCTCGAAAGATGAACAAGCATGAGGTACACTATCCTGTCCACGAACAAGAGCTACTGGCAGTTCGAGACGCTCTACTGAAGTTCCGTTGCTACTTAGATGGCGCGGCGGGATTTACAGTAATTACGGACCACGACACGTTGCGACACTTCTTTCGGCAGCGCGATTTGTCTACTCGACAGGTGCGATGGCTTCAAGTTTTAGCACCTTACCAGCGACAGATGGACATCGTATACAAGAAGGGAGCAGTCAACCAGGCAGACGCTCTGTCTCGCCGACCTGACCTGAAGGACTCATTACAGAAGCTGCAACTATTACGCGATTGGACCAACGACGAAGCAGAATGCGAGTTACACGCACAGATTTTTTCCCTGGAATCCCGGTTACATCCTGACTCTGGACTTCATGCGGAAATCAAAAGTGCTTATGATTCGGACAAATATCTGCTTACCCGGAAATCTCTGCCTACCTGGCTGGTACGTCAATCTAATGGACTCTTGTACGCCTACGGGACAAGACTGTATGTTCCGAACGTCTCTACATTGCGATCAAGAGTATTGTACGAACTACACGACGCACCGACCGCGGGACACCCTGGTATTATTCGACTATTGGCAGCAGTAACCCGGACGTTTTGGTGGCCTAACATGAAGCGGACAGTACAACACTATGTACGCAGCTGTGTTACCTGTCAACGCAACAAGGCAGCGCGACACAAGTCTTATGGACTCCTTCAATCGCATGAGGTACCGACCAGGCCCTTTGAGCATGTATCGCTTGACCTGATTACGGACCTTCCTGAGTGCGATGGGTATGATGCTGTGGTGGTATTCGTCTGTATGCTTACGAAACGGACGATTGTCGAGCCAATTACGAAAACGATTACAGCGGAACAATTAGCAAAAGTTATGCACCGCGCTGTTTTTCGGCATTTTGGCTTACCACGGAAATTAATATCCGATCGAGATCCCCGGTTTATGAGCGACTTCTGGCAAACCCTATTTAGGGCTGTTGGCACCAAGCTTAATATCTCTACGAGCTATCACCCCCAGACAGATGGCCAAACTGAGCGAGTAAACCAGACATGGGAGCAAGTCATACGATGCTATGTGCACCCCTTGCACGACGACTGGGTTCAACACCTTACCAACGTGGAGTTCGCGATCAACGCAGCGGTTTCTACGTCAACGACTATGTCTCCATTTAAGGCGACGCTAGGATTTGAGCCGACATCTCCAACAACGGCTACATTTGACGATAACGAGCCTAGCCGTACTTTACCGGAGCAAGTGAAGATTCTGGTCGAGATGCACAGATTTGCCCACGACTGCGTCAAAGCAGCCCAAGCACACATGCAAGACGCTGCAAATCGGCACCGGTTACCAGTACCTTTTACAGTTGGCGACAAGGTTAAGCTCAAGGCGACAAATCTACGGTTTGTACAACAGCCATGTTCTAAACTACGCGACCGCTACATTGGACCGTTTCTCATTACGGAGGAAGTTTCCCCGGTTGCATTTCGGCTTAAGCTACCCCCTGGAGTACGGATTCACGATGTTGTACACGCCAGTTTACTGGAGAAATGGAATTCAGAACCAGAACAGGCCAACAGTGCACAGCCAATTCCGATTGTGCACGATGCGAAGCGATTTGAAGTCGATAAAATACTCGACGTGGCTTTTAACTCCAATGGCACGGGACTTTTGTTTAAGGTCCGCTGGGCAGCACCGTTCAACGTACCTAGCGAGGACACTTGGGAACCCATGCGAGGAGTCAACCACTTAAACATCTTTTCCGAATTCCTTCGAACGGATGTTTATCGAGAATTTTCTGGCACCCCTGACTTTGTCAGATTTCGCAATCGCTGGCCTGCAAGAACCCCCAAGAAACCAAGACCCTGAGTACTGCACAGCGAGGACGCTGGTGCTTAAGGAGGGGAGAGTGTCATATCCTAGCCATTTAGCTAAGTGCTAGTATCTGACATTATTTATTTCCTCTAAATAGTACCTGTATCTTAGCGATATTCAGTGACTCTTTTATTGTCATCACGGCAGTACAACTGTATCGCCGTATTTTCCCTCGACAGTACAGAGTTACTAGCAGTATCTCTTCTAGATAGTTCTTTTCTAGATAGTTCTAAGAGCTTGTGCGATAAGATTAGATAGACGGTACAGATAATCTCAGATAATCTGTATCACCAATAATAGTTTGGTTTAGTTAGCAGACAGCACAAGCTACAGGTTCTAAGGCTGTTTCTAGAACACCTGAGGTGTGGATATTTAAGACGGGGACTTACTGGTAGAGGTGAGAGACCGGTACAGAATAGAATCACGCCACACCCAGATTGTAAGAAACCCTGTTCCTAAGACAATCTTACTAATTCTCTCTACGCTGTATAATTAGATCCAGAGATTAGGTTCTACTATTAGTCTAAGGTTGCCATCTTAGCCTAACCAAAGTAGCACCTCACAGAGCTCTTCGATGCACAGATTTGTGCTAGCGTTTAGCTTTCAGAGGCTAACCGCCACACTGGTTTCGGAGCTCTTTGGTCGACGCACGCTTTCGTTGCTCGTTGATCTGCTCGACGTTGTTTGATTGAGTTGAGATGGCTTCTCTAGGACCCGGAAATTACGTGGCTTTAGTAATTCACGTTGGAGGAACTAAACCATCGGACTTGAAGTTGGTGTTACAGCGTGACCCTCGTTCTGGTAAAACTTGGTTCCCAGCTGGCTCTGTCTTACCTAATGAAGAGCCTGCCGACGCTGCTATTCGCGAGTTACACGAGGAGACCGGTCTTGTTTTGACACCGGATGATTTAACGCTGTTGAGTGGTGAACCTGTTATTGTTACACTATCTCAAGGACGACAGCTTGTCTACGTGTACTCGGCGTCGATTCCTGTCCTGTTTGCTACGAACAACTTACGAACACCTGCTCGAAGAATCGACTGTTAATCCGGATGGCACTTACGTCGTCCCGGAAACCATCAACATCGACGGTCTGGCATTTACGCATGCACAGAAAGGATTACTTCGTGCTGAGAAGCACAAGAGTGAGTTACTTCACTTTGGTTACGTGACTCAATGGGAACTCTTTTACCGTGCGATACGTCAACATGTTCCAGTCATGTTTGAAGACGCGTCTATCCCGAAACAGTTCCACATGTACTGCCGGTTTTCAACAGTTGACTCTGGTTCCGTCTGGCTGCTGATTGTTGGACACATTAATCGACTGACAGGTGAGGGACCTACGGATTTACGAGTGGGAATGCCGATGCCTACCCACAACTTGGCTGGACTATATGTGACCCTCACTGAGACTCAGCGTAAGGCTGCTATCACCTCACCGTACCAGAGTGGTCGCGTGGCTAACGAGCTGGAGGATTGGCTAGAAGCACAGCCTCAGCGTTTTGTCATGCTTGGAATAATGGCTGACTCGTACAACGCAGTGTTCTGGGTTACTTCACAGTTTTCTGGACACCTGGGTGGGTGGTGGTTGAACCGGAAAACTCAGCCCCCAATTCCATCTATGTACGACGAACTTGTTACGGAGTTACGCAAGTCAATGTTTCTTCCGAACATCAAGGACGACGCAATTAACGCTTTGCTAAACATTACGCAGAGCAACACGATGAGTTACGCGGTCTACTCTAATAAGTACAATGACTACTTACGTCGGTCTCGTCAACACCTGACAGCTGAGGTATAGTGTGTACGCTTCATTGATGGCATGTCGAATGAGGAGCTCAAGACTCTTGCCAAGTCACACCGAGCACGGATGGGATACCAGATTACTCTGGTGGAACTACAAAACTTTTTTAATGATGTTGTGACAGACTCGCCGAAACTCAGCAATACGAGGTCAGCTGCTGGACCATCTACCCACCCTACACGTAAGCGCGACTTTGAGGACCCTCTCGAGGAAGCCGCTAACGTCTGGAAACGTAATAAAGGTGGCCGTGGTCGTGGCCGCGGACGTAGTGGTCGTGGACGTGGTGGTGGCAACAATGGTGGTCGTGGTGGCAACAATGGTGGACGTGGTCAGACTTCTGGCCGCGAAGATTTTAACACACTCGCAAGTGCGATGACAACTGAGGAGCGTAAACGACACATGGACGAGGGGCTTCAAGTGCCACAAGAAGGGACACCGTTTGTTCCAATGTCCGGAGTTCAAGGGCAAGGCACCAATGGAATATGAGAAGCAATGATGGTGGCAAGGCTGTTCTACAAATGAATTGGAGCAGCCGGCTACATCTACTATTCATTCTGAGACACTGTTAGCGACAGAGGTCGTCGAGACTCCTTCAGCATCTCCATCGACTACAGTTGCGACACATGTAACGCAAGTAGCAGGTCGTCGTCGTCAGACTAAGCAGAGACAGAGTCGTAAACATGTAGCCAGACGTTCAATTGATTCTCTGCAGAGACGTTCTTTGACCCTCTGCATGCACGATTCAACTTCACATTGGAGGGATGTGCTGATGATGAAGGTCTGAACTCGCACAGTGACTTACCTCACTGTTCGCCGAGTGACTCGATTCTAGACAGAGATTTGTCAGGAGAACGGGTGTTCATCAACCCACCCTGGGAGTTAGCTGAACAGATAGCGCAGCATTTTGAGGATTGTCGTCGAACATCTCCGACATCTACGATGGCTGTATTTGTACTACCGAAGTGGGCGAAATTTACTCAGGTGACTAAGCACTTGAAACTCTACCAAGAATTCCCAGCGAGAACTCAGCTTTTTACTCGTCAGTCACTGGAGAACCTAGCACAACAGGAGGTGGTTGCTCCAGCCCCTTGGCCTGTTCAGCTGTGGTTAGTCGACGCAGATTGTGCGTTTAACGACTCATCAGAACCTACAGCACTCGATCAACCCGACTCGGTACCTGTACCACCAGACGACTCGGAACAGTCCATCGCTACGCTGCAACAGTTTTCTTCGCCAGCTACAGCCCTACTAACTGACCTCACGGAAGCTCGCCCGTTAATTCGAACTGAGCTGACTGTGAAAACTCCTTATGGCGGACACCAAATTTCTGGATTAGTGGATTGCGCAGCGACGCTTGACTTCGTGTCAGAGGACTTTGTACGACGCTTTGCTTTACAGACTCGGAAGTCTGCGAGTAAGACTCCAGTTCGACTCGCTAACGGACAACGAGTGACTTCTACGACAGTCTGGGACGTCACTTTTGAGCTGGCTCGACACGAATTTCACCGGACTTTTTACGTTCTACGTGATTTACGCACAGCTGATTTAATCATGGGTTTACCATGGCTTGATGACGAACAAGCATCTTTACATTTTGGTACAACCAGAATTTTTACACTGATGGACGGTACAGCTGTGGAGACTACACTCGAGGAACGACGCCCTGAGTGTCTGCTGCTGTCGTCTACTAAAGTTCAGAAACTCATACGCAAGACGCGCCGCAGCAGAGGACGTCATGCTGATTTTTACGTCATTGAACTTACGAAAGGAGCTGAACAACAGACATCAGATTTCCACATTGGAGAGGAGCTAACAGCAGAACAACGTGACAACTTCCGGTCGTTACTTTTTTATGACTTCCCGGAGTTACTGCAACCTGTCGACTCTCCACCTGTAAGCCGACAGTGGGATCACCCCATTGACACTACTGGCCCGATGCGACGTCAACGTCTGAACCGACAGTCTCCAGCAGAACGTACTGAGCTTAATCGACAGCTAAAAGACGCAGTAGAAGCTGGTCTGGTCCGTCCCAGCTACAGTGAGTTCGGCTCGCCAATTCTTTTTGTGCGGAAAGCTGATGGCTCGCTACGTCTATGCATTGACTACCGTGGTCTTAACGAGGTTACGCGTAAGGACGCCTACCCACTTCCGAGAGTGGATGACACACTAGACGAACTTAAGGGCGCGAATTTTTACACACACCTCGACCTCGCTTCTGGATTTTGGCAAGTTCGAGTGCGTGATCATGACGTTCACAAGACGGCTTTTCAAACCCCTGATGGCTTAATGGAATGGGTCGCCATGCCGTTTGGGCTTTGCAACGCACCAGCTACGTTTCAGAGGATGATGAACGACATTCTTTGCGACTTTTTTTCATAAGTTCGTGACAGTCTACCTCGATGACGTCTGTATTTACTGTCGAACTCTGGAGGAGCACCTGGAGCACCTACGTCTAGTGCTACAACAATTCAAGGAGGAAGGGCTAAAGTTACGCCTTAAGAAATGCTTCTTCGGATTGCAAGAAATGGAGTATATGGGCTACACTGTGTCAGCCGGTAAAATTTCGGTTTCCACAAAGAAAGTCGAGGCCGTTGCAGAGTGGCCAGTGCCCAAGACGCAGAAGGAGGTTCGCAGTTTCGTACAGTTCTGCAACTTCTACGCGAGATTTATACACCATTTTAGCGACCTTACGGCTCCATTGACGGACTTACTGCGGAAGTCCCAGCCACAGAAGGTTACGCAGACGCCTGCCTGTTTGGAAGCCTTCGAGACTCTCAAGTTATGGCTCATTTCCGCGCCATGCCTGATCCTTCCGGAGGTCTGCTCGGACGCGACGTTCACCGTAGCTACAGATGCTTCAACAGTGGGGATTGCAGCAGTCCTGTTGCAAGACCAAGGAGGAGGTCTTCAACCAGTCTCTTACTGGGCGCGTAAGCTGAATCCAACTGAGCGTGGTAACACTTACTCTGCGTACGACTTAGAAGCTTTGGCCGTATGCGAAGCTGTCAAGCATTGGAGGTGCTATCTTGAAGGGTGCTCTAAGTTCCTTGTCGTAACAGACCACGACACACTGCGACATCTGCTCAGGCAACCGAACAACAGGCTGAACAAGCGGCAAGCAAGATACCTGCGGGATTTGCAACCGTTTGTGGGCTCGATGACATTTGCATATCGCAAGGGAGCTCTAAGCGAAGCTGGCCCGTAGAGCCGGCGTCCAGACTTCGTACCTCAGGCCACAGAACCCTTATTTTGGGATGGCGAGGTTCCGTCAGATCGAGAATTACGACGGAAGTCCCAGCTGCTGTTTGAAGACGCGCAGTTAAATTTACTGACTCTTAACGCGCTGCAGCTGAGCCATGAGCTCGCTGATCTCATTCGCGAGGGGTTCTCACGAGATTCGTTTTATGGGGACGATGGTGAGTGGACAAGAGACAGTCGGATAGAAGCCAGAGACGGGTACTTTTGGCGTCTCAATCGCCTCTGTATTCCACTGAACTCTGAGCTCCGACAGAGATTGATCACAGAGCTGCACGAAAGTTCGTCAGCTGGTCACAGAGGAGTTGCTAGCACTCTTGCTAAAGCACTCGACAGATTCTGGTGGAAACGAATTCACCAAGATGTGAAAGATTTTTGTGAACGCTGCGTCGTGTGCCGACGAGCAAAGATTCGACCGCAGATGGCTGCGACTCTTGACCCATTGCCTGTTCCACCTAGACCGTGGCACACAGCTGGTCTTGACTACCTTATACACTTGCCCGAGAGCAATGGCTTTAACAGTGTGCTGATTGTAGTAGACCATCTAACACGAATGGCCCATTTTCTGCCATGCACAGAGTCGATTACTGCCGAAGAAACTGCCACTTTGTTTTTACAGGGAGTCTACCGCTTACATGGACTACCCCGTGTGCTGGTAAGTGACCGTGACCCGAAATTTGTCAGCGCCTTCTGGCAGACACTTTGGAGACGCCTTGGAACGCGTCTGAACATGTCTACCAGTCGACACCCAGAAACAGACGGCTTGACAGAACGCGTGAACATCACGTTTCAACAGATTCTTCGTTGCTTCTGTTGCTATGATGGCTCTGACATGTCGACACTTCTACCACAAGTGGAATTTGCGTACAACGCTTCGCGTGCACTCGGAATTGAGCACACACCGTTCGAGGCTAACTTTGGGTTTTTTCCTGAGGAGCCTCCTGACCTACTGTTTAGCATGCGACCATCGATTCCAATTTCGCAAGACGCAACAGAACGGTCGAGATTGTTACATGACGTGCATACCCTGGTACGCTCTGTGTTACAGCTACACAAAGACGAGATGCAGGCGCGCACAGAACACTCTACAGCGCCACACTTTGCTAACGGAGACAAGGTGTCAGTCGTCACAGGAAACCTTTTTCTGCGAGGACAACCAAACCGAAAACTCAGAGACAGACAGCTTGGACCTTTTTCAGTGGAGGAGCAGATTGGAAAACACAGTTACAGATTGAAACTACCAGCGACAGTACGCTTACATCCTGTGTTCCATGTTAACAACTTGAGACCCTGCTCTACCGCTCCGCTACGACCAGCTGTCCCGGTGACAGTACATGAAGGAGACGACGAGGAGTTCGACGTCTCACCCATCTCTGCTGTGTGCATCAAGTCGCTACCCGGGCGACGAGGCAAATATTTGCTCTTCATGACACACTTCAACGATGACGACATTCCACCTGTCTGGCACCGTTTGAACGAGGTACATCGAACAATTGCGTTACAAGAATTCTTGGAGACACGCCAATGGCACAAATTTGCCAAGACTCAGGCGTACATTGACTTCATGCACGCTCACCCAACGCGCATTCATGAGTCCCAGTAATTGCTTCAGTAAAGGAGCCAAGACTGTTGTAAGTAATACCTTCTAGTTATTAGTTGCAGATAGCTACTGTAAGCTATTCTAGATATGATTAGTACATGTCTAGATCGGACATACCGATAACATGTTTGTACTGGTACAGAGCTGTCGCTAGGCTTCTGCTCCAACACTTCTGTTGTCCCGACACCACGCCTCGGGCTGGTTGTCTCTGTGACTCTCCCTTTGCGTGATTCTGACTGTAACTACGTATGCGTTAGTTACCTTCCTTACTGATCGTGTGTGCACGGTTTAACAGGTTATGGGCCCTCGCCTCACGTCACTCACGCGCGACAACTTGGTTCGGCGAGCTGCCATCGCCACCTCTCCCGAAGAAGGCAAGTTTTCATAGATACCTAGTACTTTCATCGTATAGTCGGCGGTATCGCCAGTATAACCAGCGTTTAAAAAACATCCATCCCACCTAAGTCAGCCGCTCGAGGACGCCAGACAGCCACCCACACCGACGCACTCGTCGTGTGTGGACATGGTGCATACAGGTCCAAGCTGGAGACCGGGGGGGGGGCGCACTATCGGGTGACTATACATATACAGAGTGCACGACAGCCTTAGATTACTGTTTTAAATTATATATTATCGTAGCGACTCAGCCGCCGCCGCATCGTCCCACCTGCAATGGCCGTGGCCCCGACTTGTGCCCCACACTGGGTGGAGGACACAGAAAAGGTGCTTTGAGACACCCCGGGGCATCAGGCCGAGGGGTCGGCGGGCATCAGGCCGTCTCTCTGCATACCGTTGTTAGGCACACGTCCGGCTAGCGGTTTTTACCGCTGCCTGTTTTTTCGACTCTTTTCCTTTTCTCGCCCTGTGTCGAAATGGCGCCAAAAACTCGCTCTGTCGACAACCCACCTGATTCGCCTCCTGCTTCCCCTGACCTCGACTCTCCACAGAGCTTTGTCAGTCCCACCCCTGCTACCCTCGCACTCGTCCTGCAACAAATGGCGCTCATAAACGCCCGCCTGGACGCTCAGTCTGCTGCTGCTGCTGCGGCTGTTGCTGCTGGTCCTGTAGCTGCCCCTGCGGACCCCTCTTTCGCTGTGCGTCCTCACGACGCGCAGCTCGACCCCCATCGCGACAACCACTCTCTGAACATCCTTTCCTCCGACCCCCCAACACACGCATCTCCCTTTCCCGGCACTCGGTTGGACGCGCAGCCGGCTCACGATGCTGCTTTCGCTGCAGCGTCGGTTGGCGACCCCCATGTCGCACTCCGCCGCCACGATGCGCACACCGCCCCACAGCCTCACCTACCCGCGGAACGCCTACCACCACCCCCTCCGTACCCTCTTGCAGGGTATGCCCTCCCGGATCCCGGACCTTTTTTCCCGGAGGCACCGCCGCCCCGCGTCCCCGCCTCCCGTGGCCACCCGCACCCGTACGGCCCCCCGCGTTCAATGGCCGGCCACTCTCCTTTCCCCGGCGGCCCACCTTCTCCCTTCCCCGGTGGACCACCGCCTCCCTTTCCTGGCTGGCATTCGCATCCTCCACAGCGAGGTGGGCACACCACCCGTGGCGGGCGTCGCCCCACCATTGACCCGGTGGTCATCGGCCGCGCCGCCCACGAGGCCACCGGTTTCGACAAGGACGCCCTCAACCGGTCCATGAAGATGTCGGTCCCTACCATGGGGCCCACCACGGACTTCAAGCAGTGGAAGAGGAACTTCCTTAATTTCCTCTCCATCAAGGCCACTTACCTCATCCCACAGCTGGCCATCCGCGACTCGGGCGTCGTGTTAGACGAACCGGCGCAACACTACGCCTACACCCTGCTCCTCCATGCAGCTAGCGCGAACCCACGCGCCGACCAAGCGATGAAGTGCGTCTCCCCAGCACGTCCTGACTGCGCAGCGGCAGCGTGGGACCTTCTGTGTGAACGTCTCGACAGTCGGTCCTTTGCTCGCTCATTGTCGCTGCTGGACAACTTGATGGTCAGACAACGCCCCGGACAGTCACTCAGTGATTATGTCCACTACATGAGACAGACGTTCGACGACTACAACGAGACATGTCAGATGGTCGATGGTTCCGCTGCCATTCACCCCCACAACCTCGGTCTCCTCATGCTGCGCGGTATTTCCAGCAACGGCCCACACGGTCAGGCCAAACAGTGCGTCATCAACGCGTTCGACACAGACTACCTGTTGTCCGCTGATGACGTGATGGCCAGCATCCTCCACCTGGCGCACAATATGGACGAGGACGACGCCCCGGCCGCAACAGCTCCCCACACCTCACCGCCTCCCATCTCCGCGTTTGTCGCTGCTGGCCGCGGATCACACAGCGGTCGAGGCCACCCTCCACGTGTCCCTCGCGGTGGTCGCGTCCTGCCCACCAAGTGTTCCGCTTGCGGCAGCCCGGACCACATCTTGTCCTCTTGCAATGCCCCGGATGACGCCCTCTTGCGGTGGACACTCGCGAAGCGCAAAATGATCATTCAGAAGTACGGCACCCCTGCCGGTGGCTCTCACTCTACGCACGCCGCTGTGCTGAGCGACGTCCCCGCCGATGACTTTGACAGTTTGCCTACCCTCGAAGAATGCACGGATGATTACGATGACACCGAGGTGAGTGTGCCTTTCAGTTCCGCAGCCTTCTCCTCCTCCCTCAACCCCGGTCGTAACCTCTCACAGTATTGGGTAGTCGATTCCGCCTGCTCGATCAACCTCACCGCGTTTAAAGGCGACTTCGTACGATTCACACCCCCCTCCGCTCCCTCGCGCGTTGGCGGGGTTGGTGTTGACGTCAAGGGCAGTGGCTCCGTCCGAATTTCAGTCCGACTTGACACAGGCGTACTTATTCATCGCACTGTCCATGCGTTGTACACCCCTGACTTGTCCTCTCGCTCTGCTCAACGCATCGGCCGGTTACTTAGTGTCAGCTGGATGCAGACCCACAGCGGTTGTGAATTCATCTTCCCCTCTAACTCTGACACTGGTTTACTTGTGGTGCCCACAGGAATGGGTGTGCTAGAGCCCTCCGGAAACGGCCTCTACCTCCTCCCCCACAAGCCAGAGCCCCCCCCCCAGTACCCCCACGATGAGAGTGACTTCTCCCTCCCCTAGTGTTGCCCTTGCTGCCCAGTGCGACCCTACACTGTGGCACCGTCGGTTTGGACACCTGAACATGCAAAGCCTGCGGGCCCAGCACACGCACGGTGTCCCGACTAGCCCTGCATTAGCCAGCTCTGTAACCGATGTCTCTTGCGACTCATGCTTGTTACACAAGGCCACAGCTGCACCGCGCAACACCAGTGCATGCGCGAAACCTTCTCGTCCCCTCCTCAACCTCTCCTCTGACCTGTGGGGACCGGTCAACGTCCCCTCCCCACATGGCCTCCGCTACTGCTTGCTCGTCATTGACCACCACACCCATTACATGTGGGTGCGGTTCCTCAAGTCAAAAGACGATGCGTGCTCGGAGTTGGAAAACATCCTCCTCGACATCAAGCACATGCATGCACGTTACCACTCCCAATCGGGTGCGTTTGCCCCAATCATCAAATTTGACTCGGACTCTGTCTTTGAGGCTGCAACAACCCGCCAGATGTGCGCACAGCTCGGCGTTGGGGTCCAGTTCTCTGCCCCATACGCCCACCACATGCTCGGCAAAGCCGAACGTCCTTGGCGCACTATCCGGGACAATGCGTCAGCGATGCTCCACAGTATGGCCGTTCCCAACTCCATGTGGTCATGCGCTGTCAGCACTGTTGTGTACCTCCGCAACCGCACGTACAGTCGCTCAGTCGGCCCCACCGGTGGCATCCCACTTACCCTCCTCACGTCGTCTGTGCCTGACGCCTCCAAGTTTCGCGTCTTCGGGTGCACCGTCTTCGCCAAGGTGCCTGACAAACTGCGTCGAAAACTCAGTGAAAAGGCGTTTCGTGGCGTCATGGTCGGCTACCCCAATGACGCACCCGGGTACCGCGTTTACAACCCGGAAACCCGCCGAATCACCACTTCCGTCCATGTTGTCTTTCAAGAAGACACCCCGGGCTTCGGCGCACAACTCTCCGTCGACTCCACCATCACCAACCCTTCGGATGACGCACCGGCCACCTCACTCCAATCCCACCCCATCGACATACCATTGCCAGACCCCATGCCCCCTCATGCCGCCCCTCGCCAAACTCGGCTCCGTTCTCATCCCCTACGCTACGGCGAAATGGTTGCCCACGTGGCCGACTTCCCCCCGACCCTCGTGACGGCGTGTTGTGACCCTGAACAGGGCAAAGCCAAAGAGGACATCTTCACACGCCCTCACGTTCCCAACCTTATCACTGGTCCCCCTCACACACCTGCCGGCACATCGCCTACTGCCGTCGCCCTCCTGTCCGCCCGGGAGTGTGTGGAGCCGAAATCGTACCGAGCTGCCTTGGACAGCGCCCAGGCCCCTCAGTGGCAAGCCGCTATGCAGCAGGAGTACTCATCCCTCATGGACAACGGCACTTGGGAACTCGTTGACCTTCCCCCGGGTCGCATGGTAGTTAACAGCATGTGGATCTACAAAGTTAAGTCTGACACCGCCGGTGACGTCTCCCGCTTCAAAGCGCGGTTCGTCGCCAAAGGGTGCAGCCAACGCGCTGGACTAGATTACACTGAGACATTCTCTCCTGTCATCCGCATGGCCAGCCTGCGTCTCTTCCTGACCATCGCAGCCGCCCGTGACCTTGAGCTCTGCCAACTTGACATCGACACTGCGTTTCTCTACGCACCCATTAAGGAAGACGTGTACATCCGCCAGCCCCTCGGCTTCAGCGATGGCACGTCCAAAGTGTGTCACCTCAGGCGCTGCCTTTACGGCCTTAAGCAGTCCCCCCGCGAGTTCAACATGCTACTCCGTGCCTGGCTCGTCGACAATGGGTGGCAACAGTGCGTTTCTGACCCTTGCATCTACATCTTCCGCACCGGCCACGTCTTCGCCATGATCGCGCTGTACGTCGATGACATTCCTGCGGCCTGCAATGATACCGCATGGCTTGCATCGTTCAAGGCCAAGCTCGGAGAACGGTTCAAGATCAAGGACCTCGGCGACCTCTCCCAATTACTCGGCATGCACATCACCCGTGACCGCTCGGCACGCACCGTCTCCTTGGACCAATCCAAGTACTTGCGCGATGTCCTCGCCAAGTACAACATGACCGACGCTCGACCGTCGTCCCTTCCCATGGACCCTGGCTTCCTCGCCGGCCTCGCGCACATGTCCTCGCCCCATCTCACCGGCGTGGCCAAGGATGTTTACCCAAGCCTCTTGGGCAGTCTCCAGTACGCGGCCGTCTGCACGCGCCCCGATGTCTCCACGGCGTTGAGCATCCTCGGCTCAGCCCAAGCTTCCCCCACGGAAGCCCACCTTCAGGCCCTGAAGAAGGTCCTTCGATACCTCCATGGCACCATCGACATGCGCCTGACGTTGGGGGGGGGGCACGGACCACAGTCTCCAACTCACAGGCTTTGCCGACGCTGATTGGGCCAACGACAGCAGCACCCGCAAGTCTCGCTCCGGCTATCTCTTCACCCTCGGACGCGGGCCAGTAAGTTACAAGTCCAAACAACAGACTTGTGTGGCTCAATCCACGTGTGAAGCCGAGTACTACTCTGCGGCCGACGCCACCAAGGAGGGACTCCACCTCCGACAACTCATGGGGGAGATCTTTAACGCCCCCATCACCGAAACCACCACCATCTGGGAGGACAACCAAAGCGCCATCGCGTACTCCCAGAACGCCTTGGTCAGCGAGAAGACCAAACACATCGGTCTGAAATGGCACTTCCTCAAGGACCATGTGGAGCAGGGAACCATCAAGTTGAGGTACCTCCCCACTGACCAGATGGTGGCTGATATGTTCACCAAGCCCCTCCCAGGACCAGCACTCACAAGACACCGAAGTGCAATCCTTGGAGGACAAGACCCAATGCAACGCTTCATCCCGTAGCTACCTTCGGGGGGAGTGTTATAAGTAATACCTTCTAGTTATTAGTTGCAGATAGCTACTGTAAGCTATTCTAGATATGATTAGTACATGTCTAGATCGGACATACCGATAACCTGTTTGTACTGGTACAGAGCTGTCGCTAGGCTTCTGCTCCAACACTTCTGTTGTCCCGACACCACGCCTCGGGCTGGTTGTCTCTGTGACTCTCCCTTTGCGTGATTCTGACTGTAACTACGTATGCGTTAGTTACCTTCCTTACTGATCGTGTGTGCACGGTTTAACAAAGACCCACGGAGGTCTGCCTCGCGGCAGCCTCATTGATCTATCAAGAGGGGGAGGGTACGAGTGTGACGAGTACATTCCTGCAACAGTACATGGCAGGACATTGTACATGTACTCGTTACGGATGCCAATTCGTGCTTTTCCACAGGATGGACGTATACTCGTGGGTACGTCGCTACTGCAATATTCTAAGGGTGCTGATGCTACAGTACGACCACTACCTCCCGGTAAGTACAGATATGCATAATTAATCTAACTAGCATGATGACGCGCGAGAACGAGCTCTTCGATGCAGAAGGAGCCGCGTCGTGAAACCCAATGCTAGGCAGGCCGCGTCTCGAGGACAGAGACGACGGTTAGACAGCCCTAACGCCTGACACGTAAGCGTAGCTTGCAGGCGTAGACAATATGGGCAGAAACCTATTTAAGCCCAGTGCAGTAGAGGGAGGTGACAAAACCTTTTAACAATTCCTTTGTTCACTTACAACATCTACTGCCTAAGTACAATAGTGAAACATCTCTCACCAATTGTCTCTTGACAACATCTTTTGCCATCTTGCAACAACAGAACTAGACAGACTAGAACAGATTTGTGCTAGCGTTTAGCTTTCAGAGGCTAACCGCCACACTGTACGATAAGCGTTTCTTTTAGCAATTCAGAGAAAACTTAGTACACGTACGCGCCCGAGCTATGTATTTCAATGTTTGTCCGGCAGCTGGATAATACATTCATTGACGCGTTGTCATTGAGACTGTGAGGGGGACACATAGCCCATCTAATCATAGCCTTGAGCTTGTCTCATATAAACAATATTGATGGGAGTCACCGTCATGGGGGGCTCTACCCGTGCTTGCGGCCAAGGTTGCATACCCAACCCACCTTCGCGCTCACTCTCAATTCGCGTGGCCTCGCTAGAGTTTGCTATGTGTAGTGGGCTAGGAACAAGACTTACCCTTGACTTTCCAAAGCAAAACCGAGAATGGTCGCCGGATGCGACGTGTGCTTAGTGCACATGGAACGACTTCGTGTATCTCCGCACCGGGCGAGTCGAGTTGTACATGCCGCCGCAAGTGTACTTCCGAATTCGCCCACAAAAAGCTACTTCTCGCCGAGTTATTGTTCACGCGTACGCTACACTATTTGTGATAGAAAGCACAAGCGGAAAATCGTCTCGCTTGGTTGTTTTGTTGCGTTTTGGTATGTGTATTTGACATGTTGATGGCCACCCCCGCGTGGGTTCTTGCCCGAGATTGCAACGAGTGAGCATCCGTGACCCCCTCTACATCACACAGTCGCCGATACCAAACGTTATCCAACTATAAGGCATGTACCTATGTGGTAGTGTAAGTATCGCGGTATTGGGCATGTGTTGCCTAAGCACCAGCTCGCCTCCTAAAATCCTTAGTACTTTACCGTCGAGGAGAAGGTGCCTTGAGACCGTTTCTCGCTCTCGTTTAAAAACCAGACCCGGGCGGCTCATCGCTAGTCCGCAACAATAATAGGTCAAACAATACCGGGATCCGCCAATCCCACGGCCAATCGCCACCAGCATATCCTAACGAGATGGCGTTAGCAATAGCATAGCATTACCCAGCGTTGATGTACAAGGTAACTAGTCCTTATCTTTGGACTAGGTGTTGTGATGATAGCGGTACTCTATGTCGCCGCTAGTGGCGGTCGGCCGGCCCTTTTGATTCCTTTGTCGGCCGCCATCTCTCTTTTTTCACTTCCTTTGTCCCCACTGCTGGCCCTCTTGCAGCGGGAATGGCTAGACTACCCGTGTAACCATTGTACCTCCAAACTCAAGAATATTATGGCCCCCTTACAACGTTACCCGGGATAGTCAGACCTCGGAAATACGGAAGCCCCAAGAAGGAAAAGGCCCGGATACTCGCTAACAAGTCAACACCGACGCTAGCCGCCCAAGGTCCATCGTGGCCGCCCTAGGCTAGATGTACCGCCTTTGACACCCAAGGAGAAGAGCGTGCAACTTGGATACTCGCTTGATTTAGCACTACCGACACGAGCCGCCCATGGTCACATATGACCACCCTAGGTTGGTTGTCTACACCACCCTGCTCACATCTCACCGATGCTATCGACCGGATCTGGTTTCAAACCAAATTCAAACCGATTCGCGATAATTCGGCCCGCGCGTACTTTAAATAGTATTGTCTTGTTTTTCCCCAAGGCAACGCCGCAACGCTCATTTGACTTAGCGAGGCTCTAACCTGGCCCACGGCGAAGGGGGGAGTCTACACCATAGCGCCCGACTATTGCTTCAAAGTGCCTATATGATGGTGGCGCCCTTGTTGGCTTTTCCCCTTCCTCGCCGGTCGCTCTCATGCGACAACTAATTCGCACGTGGACGGTTTCCCCCGCTACATGTAAGACTAGTACATTACGCAGTACATTTGAAGCAGTTTCTTGTCGGCAACTCGCCGATAGCATTCCGATCTTGTGAGCACTTGTAGCGTCACCTACGCGGCTTGAGATACCGCTAGTGGAACAACGCCTACGACCAAGATGACTCCTTCCTCAAAGACAAGCAAGGGCGACGACAAGACCAACGATGCCTTGAGGGGGAGTGTTAGCACTAGCATTGCATTACCTAGTGCTTATGTGCAAAGTAGCTAGTCCTTATCTTAGTTCTTAGTGTGGTACTAATAGACGTACTCTATTTCCTCGTTAGTGGCGGCCGGCGTGCCCTGCCGGTTCCTTTGCCGGCCGCCATTCCTCTCTTTTCACTTCCTTTGTCCCCACTGCTGGCCCCCTAGACTACCCGTGTAACCATTGTACCTCCAAACTCAAACCGATGGCACGCACCTTATATGCGGCCGTGGCGTCCCTACAAGGCACAACTTTGCACAACTGCATCGTGTAAGCCCCCTAGTCCATGTCGAAGGCGCTACTATTGAGAGGGTGCTGGTAGCATGGCATGGGGGGGCATATTATGCAAGCTAGGATGAGAAATGCGCGCCCCCTCCCCCTTGGTAAAAACACAAGTAATTACATTCATGAGGTCTTACAATTACGGATGTAATATTTCGTGACCGCGCGGTTCGCGCCAACCGTGGCGCGGTCCCCTCATTTAGCCCTACATACGGGTCTAGAGTTTTGCGTATCCTAAACGTAAAACCCTAAGCGTAAAACCCTAAAACTCCATCCGACCGTTGTAATTACACAATTAATTAGAATAAAATACATGCTTCCACAATTACACGGTGAGCACATTACTCATTTTAGTATGCAAGCCGATTTTAAATGAAGTGACATCGCGCTGCCCAAAATGGTGAGCAATAATTAAGCGACGGACCCGGCACGTTTAGGCGAACAAACCCCAAACCTATGTCTGCATTAGCAGGCGCCCGCCGGCGGCGCAACGGCGGCGGCCCCGGAGGGGGGTGCGCTCGCATGCCGTCGGCATCCCCTCACCTCCCCGTGGTGGGCGCTGGAAACCCCGTAGCCGTGCCATGCCTGGCACGGTAGGGGGCTAAGAGGGCCGACAGCTCGATCCGTGGGATCAACAGCTGTCGGGAAAGCCCTGTACAGAGGGCTTTTGAAAAAATAATTTCTGTGCACTACCGGCGCCAAGATCTCCCGCTCGGCCCGTCCGATATGTTTTTTCGCGTACAGATACTCCTAGATAAAGCCTTACTTTGAGGGGTGGGGCCTGTACTACGGCAGCGTTTGATGGCGAGGAGGGTACGGCCGGATCAACGGTGGGAGGCGGGTGTTGGAGCTGGTGGTGGCTAGCCGGGAAACAGCGCCAGGAAAGGGCGCTCGCTAGCCGTCGACCAACCATGTGCCGGTCGAACCTTGCCGAGGGGTGAGGCAAGACATGGTACATGCCGGTGGCTAGTCGCAGACGGAGGAGCGGCTATATGAGGCGGCGGCGATCCTCATGATCAGCCGCCGCCGGAAAGCCCTGTACGGAGGGCTTTTTTCGGATACTAAAAACCAATGTCCGTACCCGGCGTCGAGCTAGTTGGGGAGCAACACCAGGGTAGGGCGCTCACTAGCGCGCCGCTACGTCGCCGAGCGTCATCTCCCGGGGGGAGGAGTTAGCTTGGACGGCAAGGAAGACGGCCGCGACGGGAGGAACGACACGATCTGGCGGCGACGACCCTTTGGGTCGGCGCCGCCGGAAAACCCGGCACGGAGGGTTTTATTTAATTCCGGGCGCCCGCGGCCCGCCGTATCCGGCTACGGTGACCTCCCCCCCACCCTCCCCCCTCTTCGACACCCACTACCCCGACAGACCTCCATACTCCTAGGGGTCCTTGAGCGTGGGCCCGGGTGAGCGCGGAGGCCCCCGCTCAAGAAAAGGCTGCTCGGTAGACGCGCGATCAGAGGGGGGAGGGTACGGCCACTGGCCGGAAAACCGACAGGTACCCGGGTACCAGACAGAGAAAAAACCGGGGAAATGAGCGGGGAAAATTCAGGCGCGGAGGCGGGAGCGCTAGTTTTTTCTATGTCTGTGTGTCTCGGTCCCCCCCACTTGTCCTCTAGGTGATGGGGGACCTCGACACGGAGGACCGCCGCGTCGGTGGACGCGGCAAGACCTGGGGGCGGGGTTTACGGGATGGAGCGGCGGGATCAACGAGCGACCGCGCGAGGAGGGGTTTTTTGCCAGCCTTTCCCCTCCTACCTTCGGCAAGACCGAAGTCACGCGGGAGCTAGATTAGGCTGGCCCGTCGTCCCTCCCGAACGCCGACCGGCCTAGGCCGGTCGACACCCCGGTTCGGTGGGAGCGGGCCGTGCATCGTGAAGGTCGAGCATCAGTTTAGATTTGCATTTCTAGACAAGTGGATTTATTTTTATATCTGCTTTTCTTGATAACAAACTTATTACGCTGTTACTGCTTAGGTGGGGAGACTGTGGCAATTACTGCGGTTGCTTACAATTATATAACTCCCGAGGAACGTCGACACACATTGCATATAGGTGTGTCGATAAGAAATGTACCTGGTCGGAGAGACCCGGGCCCAACTTGCTAATAAGTCCTGTGTGGCGAAGTAGAGTGGCCCGTGAGACAACAGCCGGTCCAGTTTGCCGGGACATGTTGTAAACAATTTCAATTTCAATTTCAATTTTTGCATTAGTACTTGCCGTAGAAATATAGCTACGACCGCTTAGGCTCGTATTTCGGACCACCCGGACCGAAAAGGCGGGGATGTTACGCACGATGCGGACGGATTCGATACAATGTAGTACTCGAATATTAAAGCATGGCAGTCGGATACCGACGACATCAAGTGCAACCAAAATAAAGAGAAACATCCATCCGTTTTAGGTGGAACCATAGGGATTCGATATATCGCTAGACATGCATGGTCTACACATATCTATCACCAACATATATTGCCCACGACTTACCGGCCCTACAAGAGCGCATTGATGACGCCAACGAGGTGGGCACGATGACCGTCGTGTGTCAACATGATTTAAGCTTTCCACATTCTCAAATATGAGCTTTAGATGTATTGCATTTGTGCATGTGATATGTGGAGAATTGTTGTCTTTGATATATAGTGCTAGACAGAGTGCGAGGACTCCTTGCGTGACAATAGTAAACGTAGTTGTGGAATCTTTGCTCAACGAAAGCCTGGTTATTCTCACGCACGGCGCATGCGTGTATAGCTGGCGCACATGTGCGGAATGAAAGGGGGGGGGGGAGCAGTGCACCTCGGAGTTGTTCCATGACGGCGGACATTTCGCAAAGGCTAACAAGACATGGTGCGTAAGCCATGCTTTTTACGGGACGTTTTCAATACGGTTGCACATTCACGTAAATAAGAGCAACGGCAACCACAAAACCACTTCGTGCTGCCGCACAAGCGGTGGATACCGGACCTTTCGAGTTTCACGGAACATTCAAATTAAAATCTAAATTACCGAAGCCATGGAAGGCGGCTTTGCGCCCTCTAGAAAGGACGAGGCACACGCACAACCGCGAGAAAACCCTCGTCGAACACCTTTGGGAAGTTTACGCAGGAGGCACACGGGATATGAAGATATACGATATAGCACGAAGGCTAGTCCATACGTTAACATGGTATCGCTGTCCGCTCCATTGTTTCGTGTGATAGGGGATGCGCTGATCAATACACGGTACGGCACGATACCAATAACTTTGGATATGATTTGCGGGCGCCTTTACCCTAACTCCTTGAACTAGTCAATTTGACAAGAGCACATGCATCATCGGCGTCGCTGAGGTATGAAATACCACCAATGCATTATTCCAATGCTACTTGTACGTTATGCACAATGTCCTTGCCTAGATTTGCCTCGCGCGGGGCACCTGCGGTGACAATAAGGTTTGGAGATAAACTATCGAGAGCCGTAGCCCCTAGGTACTATACTTTACCTCGACAATTACCCGCGCATGCGCTTTTAACCAACGGAGCTTTTACCGTGGGAGTGTTGTTTGGGTTGTAGCGGACTATCCGTGCACATAATTTGGGGCGCTCGTGTGTCTTGCTTCTCATGTGGGCACGAGTTCGAAAAAATATACGGCAAGTCCAACCATCCCCGGCTAAGATGCCATGTCTGTGAGGTCCGCCGCCTCCCCGGGCCTGGTTCGAAGTGATCACTACTACTGCCACAATACCAAGATACGAGTGTTCCGTTATCCTCTTGTCATTCTT
>JAPMLY010000682.1:62500-120000 GCA_026401115.1 Tetraselmis chui
GTTATATATGTACTATGCACGTAGGTAGCGAGAAGTCTCCCCTCTCATTCTATTACTATTAACTGTTGCTGCGGCCGTCGATGCAGGTGGTTCTCATTTCCAATCTCCTTATGAGCGCCGGCGTGCGGGTCTGGCTCGACGAGACTTGCCTCCAAGACCACATAAAGACCTCAGTGCTGAAAGGGATCGACTCGTCGCGGTTTGTGGTGGCCTTCCTCACACCGGAGTACATCGAAAAGATCGCCGCTGCAGATTCGGTAAGAGCTGCTTTTACCCAATGCAAATGTGCGATTGCTGTGTGTTTTTAGTGCTTCGACCTGTACGTGGGTTGCTTCAGTCTGGGTGTTGCATCAATCTGGAAGGGAGACGAAGTAGCTAACCAACATGAAGAAACTAAGGAGCGAGAACCTGCTATATACATTACTATAGCCCATCGTGAAGAGTTGCGTGCCGTTAGCATGCCACCTCAAAATGCGCATCGAATGAGTCCCTAGCTCACACGTTTGCTACATCAGTTTCATTTATGAGATGGCAGTAAAAGGGCCCTCTATCGATTGCCACCTATGCCACATAAGCTTGTTAGTTTCTAGAGAATGCTGTCATCGGTGTGTCTTTCGCCTGTCGTGTGAACCCCAACCCACCCCCGCCCCCCAAACACACACACACACGCACGCACGCAGGCACATATGTTTTGTGAATTGGTGAATTTGGACGGTACAAGTTACACCCCTAATTCGGCGTTTGGCCGACCATTCTTGTGGCTTCATCATGGTGTTAATGTGTTATTCTTATCTTATGAACAATAGATCGTGGATATATACTCCAGTCAGGCAGCTGCATCCCTTTTCTGATTTGGCTAAGGCAACCAACAACATGTTTGCTGATTCGCCCCGCCGCAGAAGGACTACTGCTACTACGAGTTCAAGTATGCAATAGATCAACGGCCGGACGGCATCGTACTAGTCGTCGCTGCAGAGGAGGCAAAAGACGTGAGCTCTTGGAAAGGGCTGCTGACGCCTTACATGAAACACCTCTACATCGACTTGAGCTGCCCTGTGGCAGAGCTCAATACGGAGAAAGTCAGGGCCCTTGCCGGTAGGCTCAAAGCAGCGCGGGAAGACCTCGATGCTTCAGGTTGGCACTTCCACCCCATTCCCATCGCCGCTCTACATTTAGTCGTTGCTCGTGACTGCTCGTGGACGGGTCGAGTGAGCGATGAGTACTGCCAACTTGTCAATAAAAATCCATGATATGCAATAGATAGTGTATTTCTTGAAAACCCTGACATGTGTATGGTATTACGCGTTTTAACTGAAAGTTGGCTCGCGTTGACGACTCGCTTCTCTTAAACAATAATTCTTTGTACTGAAGGACTGTCGTTGCTACCGTATCGATAGTCAGTTTGGGAAGCCGTATCATCGACCCGGGTGTAGAACTAAAACCCTCTTTGTTGTTGCGGACAACAGGCGATGTCGGCGAGACGTCGGCGTCGGGCTCAGCAGCAGCATGGCCGTCGAAACCGCGGGGCGCAATCGACACACAGTTGATCAAAGCCGTCGATGGTTTAACGCAGGAGGACATGGAGGACTTGGCGGAGCAAGATCTTCCGGAGGTGGCGTTCAAAAAGCTACAGAACCCGCACCTCGCTCTGAGCGTAGATGAGCAGATCGAGTGTCTGACGGGATGCATCGCCGTCGGTGCCACCCGCGCCAAGCAAGCTAAGGGCAAGAACCTTCTCATGTTTATAGGGAACACCGGTGCTGGGAAGAGCACGATGGTTAACTTCCTGCACGGCTGCGAAATGGAAAGCTTCAAACCAAATCCGGCTGTGATGCAAAGTGCCATACGGGTGAAAGATGGGTCGAGGAGGCGGGAGCTGCGCGGCGCAAAGATTGGGCACGGCAAGCAGAGCATGACCTTCATTCCCGGAATCGGCAGTGACGAGAACTTCACCTACCTCGACTGCCCCGGCTTCCTCGACAACCGAGGGGCGGAGATCAACATCGCCAACACGGTCAACGTCAAGCAAGCCATTTACGCGGCCAAGAGCGTCACGGTGGTGGTGCTCATCAACTATTGGTCTCTTCTTGCGGACAAGGGAAAGGGCTTTCGGGACCTAGCCCAGATTCTGCAAGACCTGTTTGGAAGCGCCGCTCAGCTGGAAGAGCACGCGGCGTCCATCGCCCTTGGTATCACTAAAGTGCCCATGATGACTGATGAGGGCTGTATACACCTAGAACATGTGGAGGCTCTTCTGAAGGACACAGAAGGCTTGCCTCCTCGCGAAGCCCAGTTGGTGATGACTTTGAGCAACAACTTGTTTATCACCAACCCCGCGAAGGTCATGGACCCGAACCTGGGTTGGGTCAGCCTTGAGGAGCTGGTGTGCCTACTTCGCGGCCTCAAGAGCATCCTGGAGCCAAGCAACATATTCCGGACGGTGCTGACACCGGAAGACGAGCGCGCATTGCGCGCCATCGTGGAGGAGCTGAGCAGGAGAGTGGTTGAGGCGATGAAGCAGAACAACTTTGTGGCCGCAGCGAGTATGTTGGCGAGTTTGACCAAGATCGACGTCATCGACAACCTGTTGGTGACGAGGATGATATACCAGGCGAGCGACACCGTGCGGACGGTGCTTCTGTCGCTGCGAGAGCGGGCGACGCAGTGTCTGTTGGCGAGTATGATGGAGGAGGCGAGGGGCATTGTGGGGCAGCTGGAGGCCGCGGCGCGGGCTTTGCGCCACACTTCGCCCGGCTACGCTGCGATTGCGGAACAAGCGGTGACGACTTTGGGGCGGCAGACAGAGCAGCGTCAGAAAGACATCGAGGCGATGGAGGCGCTGCGCCGCGACATGCAGGAGTACAAGTCGCAGAGCGAGGCGATCCAACGGCGGCTGAAGGAATTGGAGCGGCTGCAGGCGACGTCGGCGGCGGACGTCGCGGCAAAGGAAATGGAGTTGGAGCAGCTGAAGTTAGAGAAAGAAACGGAGGCTGCGGCTGCGGAGCACGCCTTTGCCGTCGAGAAGGAGCGGCTGTCGCGGCAGATGGAGGCGTCGACGGCAGAGGAGAAGCAGCGGTTGATGGAGGAGGTGAGCCGGCTCCAGAGGGAGGAGGAGGAGAACATGGCGCGGTTGGAGGATGAGGCGGCCTGGCGGGAGCGGCTGCTGCAGGAGACGTTGGAGGCGAACAAGCGGATGGCGGCGGAGCAGGAGAGGGAGAGGGCGGAGATGTTGCAGAAACAACAGGAGGCAAAGTCGAGGGAGGTGGAGAAGCTCGAGGAGGCCAACAAGGCGGCTAGACGGAATAGTAACGGCACCTTCAAGGTAAACCGCCTACAATCAATATGTGAGTGTACGTACTACTATCAAAATGTTTGTGTTTGTGTGTGTGTGTGTGTGTGTGTGTGTGTGTGTGTGTGTGTGTGTGTGTGTGTGTGTGTGTGTAGTTTGCGAAAGTACAATTGTCAGATAGGGGCTCGCACATATAATGTAAAACACGTCGGAAAGTGTCTGAGGTGTATATTTTGACTCAGTCGAGTGTAGGAAAAAAGTGGCGTCCGTCAATGTCTGGTAAATTTATCGCACAAGGTGTATGATACCTATTTTACTTTGTGCATGAGATGGTTTTAGCTATAAATAATTTGTCGGGTAATTGTCTTTTGAATGGGTATCATTAATGCTCCCCGCATGAGTTTGAAAGGGGCGGGTCAAGATAACCAACAACTCACCGTTTTGGCGGTGGCGCGGAATTTTGTGGTGACGCCGCGTTTGTCGGTGTGTCAAGTAATTTCTGTTGTGGAGGTTGCGGAAGGGTGCAGCGTTGCTGGGGAGGTAACCATTGCTAATTGGGGTTTGGGCATGCTTATGCGAAGGTTTTGGAAAGTTGGATTGTTTCTCGGTTTCGTAATATTTGTGGCATTGTGAGTGGCAAGATATTTTTTGGTTCTTTTCAGCTTTTTGTCAGAGATATGCAGTTTTGAATCGATGTTCCATTTTAGCTGTTTGTTGACATATATATCCGGGCTTCAATATGTATGGAATGTGTAGTGAAGATATCCGCATGCCATATACACTTACTTTAGAGTATTTGGCAGAAACTTGCTTCCACATTTTCACTTGTTTTTTTTTTTTTTTTTTTGAAGTTTGTTGGTTTCTCGGTTTCGTATTATTTATTGTAGTATGAGTGGCAAGTAACAAATGAGTGGCAAATTACAATTTCTCTAATGCAGCCTCAGAGATCCGCAGTTATGAATCGATATTCTATTATAGCTGTTCGTTGACATATAAATCCGGGCTTCAATAGGTATGGAATATGTAGCCAAGATATTCGCATGCGTTTATTTATGTGAAAGGACCATGCGTATGTCATGTTTAAAAGAGCGTGTGCTATTTATTAAACAACATCCATCCATCCATGTTTATTTATTTATTTATTCATTCATTCAATCAATCAATCAATCAATCAATCATTCATTCATTCATTTATTTATTTATTTATTTATTTATTTATTTATTTATTTATTTATTTATTTATTTATTTATTTATTTATTTATTTATTTATTTATTTATTTATTTATTTATTTATTTATTTATTTATTTATTTATTTATTTATTTATTTATTTATTTATTTATTTATTTATTTATTTATTTATTTATTTATTTATTTATTTATTTATTTATTTATTTATTTATTTATTTATTTATTTATTTATTTATTTATTTATTTATTTATTTATTTATTCCACCCTTGTCTTCCCCACCGCCAGGGCCACACCGAGGCCGACCTGCGGGCACACGAGCAGAACGTGGCGAAAGCGGCGGCCAAACTGGCGAAAAATGAGAAATGGCGGAAGAAGGACGAGGAGAGTCTGTTGTTGGAGAGACTGACGCCCATTCGCTCCGGCGGCAGTTGGTCGTGGCGCTTTGCAGACTCAAGACTGGACTTATCACGTAAGAGCGGCGCATGAGCAGGCTTTGACGCAGCACCGACGGCTCGCAATTGTTTTTACCTTGTTTGTGCCATACCCTATTGTAATCCTTCTTATTATTACCTCAACAAATACTCTTACGCGATTTTATTTGTCCGTTTTCTCTCTTTCGTCGTCGCTCTAATGACTTTGCCCAGCGAAACGGCGCTAACCTCAGTTAATCAGCGCCTAAGTTGCCAATGTCATGATTACACACACTGCGATTGACCTTTGTCGTGGATTATGTATGCTTGATTACAATTCTCATTTCCTCAGCCTTATTATTAGCTAACCTTAGTTGATTAGCGCCTCAGTTGCCAATGTCATGTTTATACATAATATGATTGGCCCTTGTCGTGGATCATGTATGCTTGATTACAATTCTCATTGCCTTGACCTTATTATTCATAGACTCTCCTCTGTTTTGTTGTTGTCGTACTATTACCGCCGCCGCCGTATATTCTGCCCAACGACACTCAATTTGAAATGCGACAATGACTTGTGCGCTGTCCTTCCGTTCCAGGCTGGAGACTGGGCGATGAGGCCGTCACCGCACTCGTCGCCCTGCTTCAGCCCTGCCCCAACCTCGACGGATCTTGGGAGGTGCTGCCGTCGCTGACGACGCTGAGCCTTGAGGGTGAGTGGCTGCGCTGTGGAATTTGCAATATTTTCAACTGATACATACCAACTCACAGTTTCTTAGCTCAACATCGATATGCTCCCCCTCCGTCCCCTCCACTCTCCTGAATGCAAACCTCGAAATACGCCCACCCTCCCCCACCACCGCTGACATCTTTTTGAGCCGACTGACTACAAAAATAGCAATTTCTCGGCCTTTCCGATGCGCCTTCGAAATGGAGCGCTTGATTCGAAATTCGCTCAGTCGACGGTTGTGCACCCGACACGCTGAAACACGAACCCCCCCAACATTTTTAATGTTGTCTCATTTCAACCACCAATTTTTTTGTAATCCGATTTTGCTTGTTCTAAAATCGACATCTGCAAAAAACGCCATGTGACCCCCCCCCCCCCCCCCCCCACCTCGTTCACCTGCGTCCAACATTGATACCGTCTCCTCCACATGCAGACAACCAAATCGGCGATGCGGGAGCCGCTGCGGTGGCCGGGGCGTTGGAGCCGAGGAGGAATGGGGACGGCAGCTGGACGCCCTCCACCGCACTGACGTTGCTTGACCTTAATGGTGAGTGGGCGCTGACTTCGATGGTTGTGACAGAGTAAGAATGAGCCTGCTTGTGTGCATCTATTGTTGGTCGTCCGCTACCTTATCGCCTTCATTATACATCGTCCAGCTTTCCAAATCTAATTATCAGATTATTGCTCCCGTCTTTGCTGTGTTTTCTTTTCTTTTTCTCAGCCCCTTTAATAATAAGTCCTTAAGTCAAATTTATTTCAGTTGCGCAGTTTGTGTTTCATAATTTCTGACCAATTAGATTACTCAATAAAGTTTGAATGAATACGAAACGGCGACATTGGCTGTCATCGCTCAATGTTGATTACAAAAAGGTGTTGCACGGCATCTCGCGTAATTAAGTTTTTTTTTTGGAATGCACCAGTCTGTGTGTTGATAGAATCAATCATCGTAGACAATGAAACCAAAATATTACATCCAACATGCCATGGCACAGCTTACCTTAGATGGAGGTTTCACTTAATAGGCGCATCAGCTCGTGGTAGTTTTGCACATGGCTTGACGTGGCAATGTAAACTTGTTTCTTCACGCGGATTGCCATTTTTGGGGGGTTTTGTCACGTGTCAATTATCAGATTGTTGCTCCCGTCCTTGCTGTGTTTTCTTTTCTTTTTATCAGCCCCTTCAATAAGTCCTTAAGTCAAATTTATTTCAGTTGCGCAGTTTGTGTTTCATAATTTCTGACCAATTATATTACTCCGCAAAGTTTCGATGAATTCGAAACGGCGACATCGACAGTCATTGATGAATGTTGATTACAAAAAGGACTTTGCACGGTATCTCTCGTTATTCAGTTTTCGAAATACCATCCGCGCTTAAATCATTTGACCCTCAAAATAACTCAGTGGCGAGCGGCTGCTGTGCGAGATGCACCTTTTATTTGTCCCCTTTCCACTGCTAACCACAAGAATAACAAAATGTCGTTGGTCGGCCGTCATTTAGAAGCCTGTGAACCCGAATTGAAGGGAAGTGGGTGAGTTGACCGAAGTGATCTTGTTTCAATCGAAACAGGTATCATAGACACAAAGGCCTTGTTTTTTGAAAATATGGTTTAAAAGGATTTATGTGAATAAAGTAAGGATTTCTGTGTTCAGGTCAAAGGGTCTAGTGGGGCAATGATTTTATATTGCAGAAATTCAGATTGTTTTCTTTTCAACTCCACTTCCTTTTGTGTTATCATAACTTGTTTGTTGTGAAATGAGACTGCGAAAAACCCTTAAACCCGACCCCCCCCCCTCTCGTTCACCCGCGTCCAACGTTGACACCATCTCCTCTACATGCAGACAACCAAATCGGCGATTTGGGAGCCGCTGCGGTGGCCGGGGCGTTGGAGCCGAGGAGGAATTGGGACGGCAGCTGGACGCCCTCCACCGCACTGACGAAGCTGTGGCTTGCAGGTGAGAAGGTGCTGATTTCGATGGTTGTGACAGAGAAAGGCTGAGGCTGCTCATGTGTATCCATTGTTGGCAGTCGAATTCATTCGTTCATCATATCACTCGTCCATATGTTGCATGGTTTATTTAACAACCACATCCACCGGGGTGAGAGGGTGCTGTGTTTCGGTTGTCATTCAAGCTTACGACTCGAGCATCCATTAGTTCAACGGCTGTACTTCCTCGGCTCTAATGTGCAACACCCAAACCACTGCTGGCATCCATTTGAGTAGACTCACTACAACAATAGGAATGTCCCGGACTCTCCGATGCGCCTTTGAAATGGAGCGCTTGATGCGAAATTCGCTCAGTCGACGGTTGTGCACCCGACACTCTCAAAAGCGACTCTTCCCTTTTCGCTGAACCTTTGATTTATCCCTTAATTGGATATCATCGAAGCGGACCATTCGCGATTCGCTGTGATGTTTGTCGTATGAGACTCACCTTTTTGCCACCTTTCCACTGCTAACCACAAAAATAGCAATGTGCCGTTGGTCAGCCGCCATTTGTGAAATAGAGGCCTGTGAATCTTAATCACAACACAGTGGATTTGTTGACCGTAGTCGAGACTTGCTCCGGGGGCTGCACTCGTTCTCAAAGTAAAAGCAGGTGTCATAGACACAAAGACCATGGATTTGACGTTTTGTTAAAAAGAATGGACCAACCATACATGATAGGGTTAATGACGATGGCGCAGTCCGCGCGTGTGATGAACTCTCGACGCCCTCCCTTTTATTGTATCCTCCCGTATATCGTTTGGCTTTCGGTTTTGTTCCATCCACTCACCCGTCATTTGTTCCTACATAAATCAGCCCAGCGAGCCCCCTCAATATGACCAACGTGGATGGTCGATGAGGCGACTATGACAACTAAAACACATCTTGCTACGTTATTTGAATAGTGTTGTTCATTTACATACATAATGTCTTTCTTCGCCCGGTCACGCGTTGTGTTCCGACACTGTTTTGCTGTTGATGCCGCTCACCGCCTCACACCAACCCCATGCTTCGCTCTCCTGACTGCAGGCAACCGAATCGGCGCTGCAGGAGCCGCTGCGGTGGCCGGGGCGTGGGAGCCGAGGAGGAATGGGGACGGCAGCTGGACGCCCTCCACCGCACTGACGGTGCTGAGTCTTGCACGTGAGTGGGTGCTGATTTTGATGGTTGTGACAGAGCAAGAATTGGATTGCTCATGCCTATATATGTCTTCCCTCCGATGAGATGAGATGTATTGCTAACCACGAGAGTAAAAACATGTCGTTAATCGGAGAATAACAAGATGTGTAATGACAGTTTGCTCGATAAGGGTTTCTGTGAAAAGTTAAACGGGTTTATTGACGGTGGGGCAGTCCGTGCGTGTTCAAAATCACGACGCCCTCCCTTTACATATCTATTCAGGCATTCGCTTTTACTCCCTCCACTCACCCGTCATATGTTTCTTCATAAAGTGGTCCATTGCTCTGTGAAGCCCCACAAAGTGACGAACGTGGTTGGTCGATGTGGCAAATATGAAACCCAAAATACACATTGCTACATTAAATGAATATATTACTACTCTTTTCCATCCACCGCCCTGACGGAGCTGTGGCTTATGGGTGCGTGGGTGTTGATTTTATGGTTGTGGTAGAATAAGAGTCGAGGTGCTCGTTTGTATTTTTGCCACAACGACTGCTGTATTTTTTTTTTAGGGGGGAAGGCGCTTGCAACGGCGAGCGTGTCAATGTTGAAGCGCCACTACATAACAACATACTTATGTAACATGACAATTCGCTCGTTTAGCATTGGATAGATTTTGATCGGCTCCAACCACAGCCACCTCCCATAACACCCCTTCCACATTATGTTGCCACAGCAATATTTTTCATCTCAATGTAGTGTAATGTATTTTTAATAATGAGTTGTTTATTCTAAAACCGAACTCTGAAAAGACCGCCCAATTACCCCCTCGTTCACCCGTTGAAGGGGCAATAATTTTATGTTGCATAAATTCGGATTGCTTTCTTCTCAAGTCCACTTACTTTGTCGTTATCATAACTTTGTCGCCTGTCGATTGCTTATCACGAATAAGAAGTCGTTAATCTGAGAAAAACAAAAATGTTTTTGATATTTTGCTCGATAAGGGTGACAGAGGAAGAGTGAATCTGAATCTGCGAAAACCCTAAAACCCAACGACTCCCCCACCTCACCCCCCCCTTTGTTTACCCACACCCAACATTGATACAATCGCCTCTACATGCAGGCAACCGAATCGGCGATGCGGGAGTCGCTGCGGTTGCCGGGGCATTGGAGCCGAGGAGAAATAGGGACGGCAGCTGGACGCCCTCCACCGCACTGACGAAGCTGTATCTTCATGGTGAGTGGCTGCTAATTTTAATGGTTGTGACTGAAGAAGAATTAGGCTGCTCGTGTGTATCCATTGTTGGCTGTCGAATACCTTCGTTCATCATATTGTTCGTCCATTTTATTCCTTTTTATTTCACTTTTATTTCAACCAAATTCTTTTGTGATCGGTTTATTCTGAAAACGAAATTTGCGAACGCCCACTCAACCCCGATTTTAATCCCCTCCCTTCGTTCACCTGCGTCCAACATTGATACCGTCTCCTCCACATGCAGACAACCAAATCGGCGATGCGGGAGCCGCTGCGGTGGCCGGGGCGTTGGAGCCGAGGAGGAATGGGGACGGCAGCTTGACGCCCTCCACCGCACTGACGGAGCTGAATCTTAATGGTGAGTGGCTTATGATTACGATGGTTGTGACTGAGAAAGGCTGACGGTGCTCATGTGCATCCATTGTTGGTCGTCCAATACCTCGCCTTAACATCGCTCGTCCGTCCAAATCTACATATCAATGATATCTGTTCTATTCTATCCACCCATCCAATTTATATTCTCTCTTGACTGAAGGGAACCAAATCGGCGATGCGGGGTATTGGTGGTCAGCGTATGTATAAACAGCGCCCGTCCTTTTGAGACCATATTCCCATTCTTTCCAACATACTTTCACTCAACACAACACCGACTTTGATTACACATACTGTTGCGCAGTCGAAGTACCTCGATTTGGCTATCTCCACAACACCGGCCCCTTCCCTTCGACCCCCTTCTCACCAGACATCACCGACGGAACGGGTCGCTCGCTAAAAAAGAATGGATCGTTGCATTGCTAAAGCGCTCCCAAACCAAACAATCCACACAATAAGCACATTATTAGTGATACCCTCATTCTTAGTATTATGTTGTTTTCACTGCTCCGCCCACAGTCCCCTCACTTCGAGGCGCACCACCGACGAGAAAACGATGTATGAATGGGCGTCTCATATATTAGGAAGAACTGCTTATTGTTTCATGATCTTCCTATTCACATAGTATTTATGTGGACTAGTCATTTGACGTGTTAAACATACCAACCCAACCCTCTCACAATCATTCTCACTCCCGTCCTCCTTCAAATTATACACACTCTCCGTAGTTCGCCTTTCTTTCCCTCTCCCTCACCACTCCCCCTCTGCCCTCTTCCCCTCTCCATTATAATACCCCTTATTGCCCAGGTCACCCACCGAAGGCCACAATTTCAAAATCATCACTTTCCACCCAAAAAAAAATACTGATTAAATAAAACCCCTCAAAATGGCCCACTTAATGAAATAAACGCTTTCGAGCCTTTCTGCTCAGTCGATTATGTGTTTGAGCATTGACCGCTTGTTATCAAGTATTGACTGAGGGGTAAGGCTGCGGAATTTGGCTGACTGTAAGGGGGAGGGTGCATTTTATTACAAAATAATGTCTCTGAATCTTGTTGTCTGACTGTACCGCCACGTCGCTACCCACCTCGCTTACCCCAAATCTGCAGCGAACAACATTGGTGACGAGGGAAGGAAGGCGGTGAGGGAGGCACAGAAGGCGCACAACAGCCACCTGCCCCGCGGAATGAAGGAGCTCAATATTCATATCTAGTTTACTCAACGGACTCGTGGACGGGAGGACCATAGCCAAGGGATGCCATCCGATATCGACTCGGCGGTGGCGTGTGTCAAAGTTGCAAAACTGATGAGTCGCCTCTTTAATTGATGAAACGCCGTGTTTTCAGTCCCTTCGCAATTTTCAAACTCCGCAGTGACAATCTTTTCTCTCAACTTTTAGATCACCTCATTGCCGTTGTGTTTTGTCAGCATGTTATCCAGTGACGCTTTTCCATGCTCGCTGTCATGCCCATCCGCGCACTGACTACTAATCAAATCGCCTTTCGAACAAATACCGCCTACACACACCCACACACACCCATCCCACACCCAAACCAATACTCACAACCACACACAAACCAACACACCTACCCACCCACCCACCCATACACCTCCCCCACCCCCCCACCCCCACACACACACCCACACACAAACACACACCCACCCCCTAACACACCCACCCACCCACAACCACAACCAATGTGTGTGTGTGTGTGTGTGTGTGTGTGTGTGTGTGTGTGTGTGTGTCTAGTTTGCGAAAGTACAATTGTCAGATAGGGGCTCGCACATATAATGTAAAAAACGTCGGAAAGTGTCTGAGGTGTATATTTTGACTCAGTCGAGTGTAGGAAAAAAGTGGCGTCCGTCAATGTCTGGTAAATTTATCGCACAAGGTGTATGATACCTATTTTACTTTGTGCGTGAGATGGTTTTAGCTATAAATAATTTGTCGGGTAATTGTCTTTTGAATGGGTATCATTAATGCTCCCCGCATGAGTTTGAAAGGGGCGGGTCAAGATAACCAACAACTCACCGTTTTGGCGGTGGCGCGGAATTTGGTGGTGACGCCGCGTTTGTCGGTGTGTCAAGTAATTTCTATTGTGGAGGTTGCGGAAGGGTGCAGCGTTGCTGGGGAGGTAACCATTGCTAATTGGGGTTTGGGCATGCTTATGCGAAGGTTTTGGAAAGTTGGATTGTTTCTCGGTTTCGTAATATTTGTGGCATTGTGAGTGGCAAGATATTATTTGGTTCTTTTCAGCTTTTTGTCAGAGATATGCTGTTTTGAATCGATGTTCCACTTTAACTGTTTGTTGACATATATATCCGGGCTTCAATATGTATGGAATGTGTAGTAAAGATATCCGCATGGCATATACACTTTCTTTAGAGTATTTGGCAGAAACTAGCTTCCACATTTTCACTTGTTTTTTTTTTTTTTTTTTTCAGTTTATTGGTTTCTCGGTTTTGTATTATTTATGGTAGTATGAGTGGCAAGTAACAAATGAGTGGCAAGTTACAATTTCTCTAATGCAGCCTCAGAGATCCGCTGTTATGAATCGATATTCTATTATAGCTGTTCGTTGACATATAAATCTGGGCTTCAATAGGTATGGAATATGTAGCCAAGATATTCGCATGCGTTTATTTATGTGAAAGGACCATGCGTATGTCATGTTTAAAAGAGCGTGTGCTATTTATTAAACAACATCCATCCATCCATCCATGTTTATTTATTTATTTATTTATTTATTCATTCATTCATGCATTCATTCATTCAATCAATCAATCATTTATTTATTTATTTATTTATTTATTTATTTATTTATTTATTTATTTATTTATTATTTATTTATTTATTTATTTATTTATTTATTTATTTATTTATTTATTTATTTATTTATTTATTTATTTATTTATTTATTTATTTATTTATTTATTTATTTATTTATTTATTTATTTATTTATTTATTTATTTATTTATTTATTTATTTATTTATTTATTTATTTATTTATTTATTTATTTATTTATTTATTTATTTATTCCACCCTTGTCTTCCCCACCGCCAGGGCCACACCGAGGCCGACCTGCGGGCACACGAGCAGAACGTGGCGAAAGCGGCGGCCAAACTGGCGAAAAATGAGAAATGGCGGAAGAAGGACAAGGAGAGTCTGTTGTTGGTGAGACTGACGCCCATTCGCTCCGGCGGCAGTTGGTCGTGGCGCTTTGCAGACTCGGAACTGAACTTATCAGGTAAGAGCGGCGCATGAGCAGGCTTTGACCTTTTTCAGTGGAGGAGCAGATTGGAAAACACAGTTACAGATTGAAACTACCAGCGACAGTACGCTTACATCCTGTGTTCCATGTTATCACCTTGAGACCCTGCTCTACCGCTCCGCTACGACCAGCTGTCCCGGTGACAGTACCTGAAGGAGACGACGAGGAGTTCGACGTCTCACACATCTCTGTTGTGTGCATCAAGTCGCTACCCGGGCGACGAGGCAAATATTTGCTCTTCATGACACACTTCAACGATGACGACATTCCACCTGTCTGGCACCGTTTGAACGAGGTACATCGAACAATTGCGTTACAAGAATTCTTGGAGACGCGCCAATGGCACAAATTTGCCAAGACTCAGGCGTACACTGACTTCATGCACGCTCACCCAACGCGCATTCCTGAGTCCCAGTAATTGCTTCAGTAAAGGAGCCAAGACCCACGGAGGTCTGCCTCGCGGCAGCCTCATTGATCTGTCAAGAGGGGGAGGGTACGAGTGTGACGAGTACAGTCCTGCAACAATACATTGCATGACATTGTACATGTACTCGTTACGGATACCAATTCGTGCTTTTCCACAGGATGGACGTATACTCGTGGGTACGTCGCTACTGCAATACTCTAAGGGTGCTGATGCTACAGTACGACCAGTACCTCCCGGTAAGTACAGATATGCATAATTAATCTAACTAGCATGATGACGCGCCAGAACGAGCTCTTCGATGCAGAAGGAGCCGCGTCGTGAAACCCAATGCTAGGCAGGCCGCGTCTCGAGGACAGAGACGACGGTTAGACAGCCCTAACGCCTGACACGTAAGCGTAGCTTGCATGCGTAGACAATCTGGGCAGAAACCTATTTAAGCCCAGTGCAGTAGAGGGAGGTGACAAAACCTTTTAACAATTCCTTTGTTCACTTACAACATCTACTGCCTAAGTACAACAATGAAACATCTCTCACCAATTGTCTCTCGACAACATCTTTTGCCATCTTGCAACAACAGAACTAGACAGACTAGAACAGATTTGTGCTAGCGTTTAGCTTTCAGAGGCTAACCGCCACACTGTACGATAAGCGTTTCTTTTAGCAATTCAGAGAAAACTTAGTACACGTACGCGCCCGAGCTATGTATTTCAATGTTTGTCCGGCAGCTGGATAATACATTCATTGACGCGTTGTCATTGAGACTGTGAGGGGGACACATAGCCCATCTGATCATAGCCTTGAGCTTGTCTCATATAAACAATATTGATGGGAGTAACCGTCATGGGGGGCTCTACCCGTGCTTGCGGCCAAGGTTGCATACCCAACCCACCTTCGCGCTCACTCTCAATTCGCGTGGCCTCGCTAGAGTTTGCTATGTGTAGTGGGCTAGGAACAAGACTTACCCTTGACTTTCCAAAGCAAAACCGAGAATGGTCGCCGGATGCGACGTGTGCTTAGTGCACATGGAACGACTTCGTGTATCTCCGCACCGGGCGAGTCGAGATGTACATGCCGCCGCAAGTGTACTTCCGAATTCGCCCACAAAAAGCTACTTCTCGCCGAGTTATTGTTCACGCGTACGCTACACTATTTGTGATAGAAAACACAAGCGGAAAATCGTTTCGCTTGGTTGTTTTGTTGCGTTTTGGTATGTGCATTTGACATGTCGCGGCGTGATGTTGATGGCCACCCCCGCGTGGGTTCTTGCCCGAGATTGCAACGAGTGAGCATCCGTGACCCCCTCTACATCACACAGTCGCCGATACCAAACGCTATCCAACTATGAGGCATGTACCTATGTGGTAGTGTAAGTATCGCGGTATTGGGCATGTGTTGCCTAAGCACCAGCTCGCCTCCTAAAATCCTTAGTACTTTACCGTCGAGGAGAAGGTGCCTTGAGACCGTTTCTCGCTCTCGTTTAAAAACCATACCCGGGCGGCTCATCGCTAGTCCGCAACAATAATAGGTCAAACAATACCGGGATCCGCCAATCCCACGGCCAATCGCCACCATCATATCCTAACGAGATGGCGTTAGCAATAGCATAGCATTACCCAGCGCTGATGTACAAGGTAGCTAGTCCTTACCTTTGGACTAGGTGTTGTGATGATAGCGGTACTCTATGTCGCCGCTAGTGGCGGTCGGCCGGCCCTTTTGATTCCTTTGTCGGCCGCTATCTCTCTTTTTTCACTTCCTTTGTCCCCACTGCTGGCCCCCTTGCAGCGGGAATGGCTAGACTACCCGTGTAACCATTGTACCTCCAAACTCAAGAATATTATGGCCCCCTTACAACGTTACCCGGGATAGTCAGACCTCGGAAATACGGAAGCCCCAAGAAGGAAAAGGCCCGGATACTCGCTAATAAGTCAACACCGACGCTAGCCGCCCAAGGTCCATCGTGGCCGCCCTAGGCTAGATGTACCGCCTTTGACACCCAAGGAGAAGAGCGTGCAACTTGGATACTCGCTTGATTTAGCACTACCGACACGAGCCGCCCATGGTCACATATGACCACCCTAGGTTGGTTGTCTACACCACCTTGCTCACATCTCACCGATGCTATCGACCGGATCTGGTTTCAAACCAAATTCAAACCGATTCGCGATAATTCGGCCCGCGCGTACTTTAAATAGTATTGTCTTGTTTTCCCCCAAGGCAACGCCGCAACGCTCATTTGACTTAGCGAGGCTCTAACCTAGCCCACGGCGAAGGGGGGAGTCTACACCATAGCGCCCGACTATTGCTTCAAAGTGCCTATATGATGGTGGCGCCCTTGTTGGCTTTTCCCCTTCCTCGCCGGTCGCTCTCATGCGACAACTAATTCGCACGTGGACGGTTTCCCCCGCTACATGTAAGACTAGTACATTACGCAGTACATTTGAAGCAGTTTCTTGTCGGCAACTCGCCGATAGCATTCCGATCTTGTGAGCACTTGTAGCGTCACCTACGCGGCTTGAGATACCGCTAGTGGAACAACGCCTACGACCAAGATGACTCCTTCCTCAAAGACAAGCAAGGGCGACGACAAGACCAACGATGCCTTGAGGGGGAGTGTTAGCACTAGCATTGCATTACCTAGTGCTTATGTGCAAAGTAGCTAGTCCTTATCTTAGTTCTTAGTGTGGTACTAATAGACGTACTCTATTTCCTCGTTAGTGGCGCCCGGCGTGCCCTGCCGGTTCCTTTGCCGGCCGCCATTCCTCTCTTTTCACTTCCTTTGTCCCCACTGCTGGCCCCCTAGACTACCCGTGTAACCATTGTACCTCCAAACTCAAACCGATGGCACGCACCTTATATGCGGCCGTGGCGTCCCTACAAGGCACAACTTTGCACTAGCTGCATCGTGTAAGCCCCCTAGTCCATGTCGAAGGCGCTACTATTGAGAGGGTGCTGGTAGCATGGCATGCGGGGGCATATTATGCAAGCTAGGATGAGAAATGCGCGCCCCCTCCCCCTTGGTAAAAACACAAGTAATTACATTCCTGAGGTCTTACAATTACGGATGTAATATTTCGTGACCGCGCGGTTCGCGCCAACCGTGGCGCGGTCCCCTCATTTAGCCCTACATACGGGTCTAGAGTTTAGCGTATCCTAAACGTAAAACCCTAAGCGTAAAACCCTAAAACTCCATCCGACCGTTGTAATTACACAATTAATTAGAACAAAATACATGCTTCCACAATTACACGGTGAGCACATTACTCATTTTAGTATGCAAGCCGATTTTAAATGAAGTGACATCGCGCTGCCCAAAATGGTGAGCAATAATTAAGCGACGGACCCGGCACGTTTAGGCGAACAAACCCCAAACCTATGTCTGCATTAGCAGGCGCCCGCCGGCGGCGCAACGGCGGCGGCCCCGGAGGGGGGTGCGCTCGCATGCCCGTCGGCATCCCCTCACCTCCCCGTGGTGGGCGCGGGAAACCCCGTAGCCGTGCCAGGCCTGGCACGGTAGGGGGCTAAGAGGGCCGACAGCTCGATCCGTGGGATCAGCAGCTGTCGGGAAAGCCCTGTACAGAGGGCTTTTGAAAAAATAATTTCTTTGCACTACCGGCGCCAAGATCTCCCGCTCGGCCCGTCCGATATGTTTTTTCGCGTACAGATACTCCTAGATAAAGCCTAACTTTGAGGGGTGGGGCCTGTACTACGGCAGCGTTTGATGGCGAGGAGGGTACGGCCGGATCAACGGTGGGAGGCGGGTGTTGGAGCTGATGGTGGCTAGCCGGGAAACAGCGCCAGGAAAGGGCGCTCGCTAGCCGTCGACCAACCATGTGCCGGTCGAACCTTGCCGAGGGGTGAGGCAAGACATGGTACATGCCGGTGGCTAGTCGCAGACGGAGGAGCGGCTATATGAGGCGGCGGCGATCCTCATGATCAGCCGCCGCCGGAAAGCCCTGTATACGGAGGGCTTTTTTCGGATACTAAAAAACAATGTCCGTACCCGGCGTCGAGCTAGTTGGGGAGCAACACTAGGGTAGGGCGCTCACTAGCGCGCCGCTACGTCGCCGAGCGTCATCTCCCGGGGGGAGGAGTTAGCTTGGACGGCAAGGAAGACGGTCGCGACGGGAGGAACGACACGATCTGGCGGCGCCGACCCTTTGGGTCGGCGCCGCCGGAAAACCCGGCACGGAGGGTTTTATTTAATTCCGGGCGCCCGCGGCCCGCCGTATCCGGCTACGGTGACCTGCCCCCCCACCCCCCCCCCCCCCCCCCCCCCCCCCCCCCCCTCTTCGACACCCACTACCCCGACAGACCTCCATACTCCTAGGGGTCCTTGAGCGTGGGCCCGGGTGAGCGCGGAGGCCCCCGCTCAAGAAAAGGCTGCTCGGTGGACGCGCGATCAGAGGGGGGAGGGTACGGCCACTGGCCGGAAAACCGACAGGTACCCGGGTACCAGACAGAGAAAAAACCGGGTAAATGAGCGGGGAAAATTCAGGCGCGGAGGCGGGAGCGCTAGTTTTTTCTATGTCTGTGTGTCTCGGTCCCCCCCACTTGTCCTCTAGGTGATGGGGGACCTCGACACGGAGGACCGCCGCGTCGGTGGACGCGGCAAGACCTGGGGGCGGGGTTTACGGGATGGAGCGGCGGGATCAACGAGCGACCGCGCGAGGAGGGTTTTTTTGCGAGCCTTTCCCCTCCTACCTTCGGCAAGACCGAAGTCACGCGGGAGCTAGATTAGGCTGGCCCGTCGTCCCTCCCGAACGCCGACCGGCCTAGGCCGGTCGACACCCCGGTTCGGTGGGAGCGGGCCGTGCATCGTGAAGGTCGAGCAGCAGTTTAGATTTGCATTACTAGACAAGTGGATTTATTTTTATATCTGCTTTTCTTGATAACAAACTTATTACGCTGTTACTGCTTAGGTGGGGAGACTGTGGCAATTACTGCGGTTGCTTACAATTATATAACTCCCGAGGAACTTCGACACACATTGCATATAGGTGTGTCGATAAGAAATGTACCTGGTCGGAGAGACCCGGGCCCAACTTGCTAATAAGTCCTGTGTGGCGAAGTAGAGTGGCCCGTGAGACAACAGCCGGTCCAGTTTGCCGGGACATGTTGTAAACAATTTCAATTTCAATTTCAATTTTTGCATTAGTACTTGCCGTAGAAATATAGCTACGACCGCTTAGGCTTGTATTTCGGACCACCCGGACCGAAAAGGCGGGGATGTTACGCACGATGCGGACGGATTCGATACAATGTAGTACTCGAATATTAAAGCATGGCAGTCGGATACCGACGACACCAAGTGCAACCAAAATAAAGAGAAACATCCACCCGTTTTAGGTGGAACCATAGGGATTCGATATATCGCTAGACATGCATGGTCTACACATATCTATCACCAACATATATTGCCCACGACTTACCGGCCCTACAAAAGCGCATTGATGACGCCAACGAGGTGGGCACCATGACCGTCGTGTGTCAACATGATTTAAGCTTTCCACATTCTCAAATATGAGCTTTAGATGTATTGCCCTTGTGCATGTGATATGTGGAGAATTGTTGTCTTTGATATATAGTGCTAGACAGAGTGCGAGGACTCCTTGCGTGACAATAATAAACGTAGTTGTGGAATCTTTGCTCAACGAAAGCCTGGTTATTCTCACGCACGGCGCATGCGTGTATAGCTGGCGCACATGTGCGGAATGAAAGGGGGGGGGGGAGCAGTGCACCTCGGAGTTGTTCCATGACGGCGGACATTTCGCAAAGGCTAACAAGACATGGTGCGTAAGCCATGCTTTTTACGGGACGTTTTCAATACGGTTGCACATTCACGTAAATAAGAGCAACGGCAACCACAAAACCACTTCGTGCAGCCGCACAAGCGGTGGATACCGGACCTTTCAAGTTTCACGGAACATTCAAATTAAAATCTAAATTACCGAAGCCATGGAAGGCGGCTTTGCGCCCTATAGAAAGGACGAGGCACACGCACAACCGCGAGAAAACCCTCGTCGAACACCTTTGGGAAGTTTACGCAGGAGGCACACGGGATATGAAGATATACGATATAGCACGAAGGCTAGTCCATACGTTAACATGGTATCGCTGTCCGCTCCATTGTTTCGTGTGATAGGGGATGCGCTGATCAATACACGGTACGGCACGATACCAATAACTTTGGAGGTGATTTGCGGGCGCCTTTACCCTAACTCCTTGAACTAGTCAATTTGACAAGAGCACATGCATCATCGGCGTCGCTGAGGTATGAAATACCACCAATGCATTATTCCAATGCTACTTGTACGTTATGCACAATGTCCTTGCCTAGATTTGCCTCGCGCGGGGCACCTGCGGCGACAATAAGGTTTGGAGATAAACTATCGAGAGCCGTAGCCCCTAGGTACTATACTTTACCTCGACAATTACCCGCGCATGCGCTTTTAACCAACGGAGCTTTTACCGTGGGAGTGTTGTTTGGGTTGTAGCGGACTATCCGTGCACATAATTTGGGGCGCTCGTGTGTCTTGCTTCTCATGTGGGCACGAGTTCGAAAAAATATACGGCAAGTCCAACCATCCCCGGCTAAGATGCCATGTCTGTGAGGTCCGCCGCCTCCCCGGGCCTGGTTCGGAGTGATCACTACTACTGCCACAATACCAAGATACGAGTGTTCCGTTATCCTCTTGTCATTCTTGCCCTTTTGTTTCACCTTCCTTTTTCCGTCCTCGTGTTGTCCTTCCTGTAATCAAACTGTCACGGGCAGTGTGCCTGTAGATGATGACGGAGTTCTGCGGACCTATCCTGTTCAAGGATTTTGTTAGTATGTAAGTGAGTACCTGTAATGAGTTTCTTTTGCGATGTATATAGGCGCGCGGGGCGACGTGTCCTGCTGCTGCTGCTATATTCACACACCATTGACATCACGAGGGTTCTTCACTCGATCTCCGCGACACTGCATGAACCCGAGTGAGAAACCTGCGCGCCGTGAGGCACCTGCTATATTTGGTCGCTTCTTCGGCCACTTTACCGGCTTGGCAGACGAAAATCCCCGCTCTAACGCTGTTGGGGGTCTCAGACCTACGTCTGTGCGAGAACGGTACCCGTCATCTTTGCTATGGCCGCAACCGACTAGCAGAAAGTCAGATTAACCTAGAGTATCTCCTCAACCCACTGGACCTACCTTTGGCTAAGCATGGGGGCTGGCATATCCAAGAAGGGCTTTAGAGCCCAGCTTCAGTCATCAGAGGCTCGTGCCGCGGAAGCAGAGAGGGCGTTGCTTGAATCGCAGGAGAGGGTGCTGCGGCTCGAGTTGCAGGCTCAAGAAGGTCAGCGGCGACATGCCGAGGCGGGTGATCTCCAGTGTGGCACCTCAGGAAGTCCTGAGCAGGCGCGCGTTGCGGACGCCGAGAGGGCAAAAAAGCGCGAAGTAACGGAGGAAAGGCTGGCACCGCATCACTTACGGAGGCACCCAGAGGTGGAGGCCACTGCAGGGGGAGAAACGGTGGCTATGGGCCAACGGGCCCCTCAGGGCACGACGGAAAAGGTGGGCCCTTACTGTCAGTGTTATCATGTAGTTAAGCGATTATTGATATTGCTAATTATCGTCTCGCCGCACGAGAATTCAGGACAGATAAATGCACAGGCCCGACACGAGCGTGCGGCGAAGTTCCAAGTTGTCGATGAGGGCGACACGACTAAAGTTTCGACAAGTCATAAGGCCCAAGGAGGAGAAGCCAAATCAGGTCTGATGTTCTTTTAGATAAGGAGGTTGTGTGATGATATTGTTTTGTTCCGTCGCCTATGAAAAATGGCGGAGAAAAACAACGTAGCGAAAAAAAAGTCACGTGTTGAGCCTATTTGTTTTGTACCGCCTATGCCCCCAGCTCCTGATACTGCTTCCACGAGCTGCTGCTCTTTACCTGAAGGCCAATCTTTCGAGTTCGACGCCTTCCTGTCGCATAACTGGGGTAAAGACAAACAAGCTCACGCCAAGGTACGACCGCGGGCGATTCCTCTGGCACAGTTATAGTATTGCTTCGGAACCTCTGCGGTGGGTACGCTGTAGCGTTCTTTGCCAGCTTCCTGGCTGTGTGTGTGTGTGTGTGTGTGTGTGTGTGTGTGTGTGTGTGTGTGTGTGTGTGTGTGTGTGTGTGCGTGTGTGTGTGTGTGTGTGTGTGTGTGTGTGTGTGTGTGCGGGTGCGTGTGTGTGTGTGTGTGTTTTCATACTGTTGGATACCGGGCTAAGACCTGTTGGGCTTTTTCCGCTTTTTCTCTTTCTTGATTTGTGGATTTGACTCCTTTTCTTTTAAGACCAAATAATAACGGGAGAATTTTCCTCGGATTGACCTTACCCGAGGAATGGTTTACTTTCTTGGACCTGATGGTTTACATTCCTCCTGCAAAGCCCTTCGACGCTTTGCAGAAGGTCAGTGCTGATGCCGTGTTATGCCTTTCTGTTCATCGGGCTTATATGCCTGTGTGTGTGTGTGTGTGTGTGTGTGTGTGTGTGTGTGTGTGTGTGTGTGTGTGCGTGTGTGTGTGTGTGTGTGTGCGTGTGCGTGTGCGTGTGTGTGTGTGTTTTCATACTGTTAGATAACGGGCTAAGGCGGTGGGTGTTTTCCCTCTCTTTCTCTTCTTAATTTTGGTTTCCACTTCTTTTTCTAGTAAGAAAGAAAATAACGGGCGAATGTTCCTCGGCTTAACCTCGACCCTGATGGTTTAGTTTCTTGGACCTGATGGTTTATATACTACATACCTCCTGCAAAGCCCTTAGGCGCTTTTCAGGAGGGCAGTGCTGATGCTGTGGCATGCTTTCGGGCTTAGGCATGTGAGGCTGCTTTTTTCCTTCTGTCTCCGTCCTGCTTGGTAGTTTTAACTCCCTATTCTTGTACGACAATTTGTTTATTTTCTTGCTAGCTCCTCGACCTCGCCGACTGTCGTTCGACAATGAATTCCGTTCGAGTGTCCCATTACTTACCAACATTGCTGCATTGGACACCGAATGTTACCCCTACCCAACGTATGTGCCCCTTTAAAAAGTACTCATATCGCATCCCGTCACCAACTGGAAGCATCCTTAACCTCACGGGAGATGTCCATTCATCATTTGGTATAAGCGTCAAGGGTTATGAAAACACGTCCCATTGATACCACAAAAAGGAGACGACCGTTACTTCTTTGAAATGGGTCGACCTGGATGAGTCGTGCGTATCTTTCCAATTACAATGCAACATTTTTACCATATATGACGGCGCGGATAACATAAAAACACACATTTGTAGTCTGTGATAGATGTACTATGATGCACGCAGGTAACGAGAAGTCTCCCCTCTCATTCTATTGCAATCAACTATTCTGCGGCCGTCGATGCAGGTGGTGCTCATTTCCAATCTCCTTATGAGCGCCGGCGTGCGGGTCTGGCTCGACGAGACTTGCCTCAAGGACCACATAAAGACCTCGGTGCTGAAAGGGATCGACTCGTCGCGGTTTGTGGTGGCCTTCCTCACACCGGAGTACATCGACAAGATCGCCGCAGCAGATTCGGTAGGAGCTGCTTTGACCCAATGCAGACTGTGCGATAGCTGTGTTTGCTAGCGCTTTGGCGTATACGTGGGATGCTTCAGTCTGGGTGTGGCACTAATCTGGTAGGGAGCCGAAGTAGCTAGCCGAAGAAACTAAGGATCGAGTACCTGCTATATCCATTACTATAGCCCATCGTGAAGAGTTGCGTGCCGTTATCAGGCCACCACAAAATGTGCAGCGAATGAATCCCTTGCTCACACGTTTGCTATATCAGTGTTATTTATGAGATGGCAGTGAAGGGCCTTCTATCGAGTGTCACCTAAATTTGTTGGTTGCTAGAGAATGCTGTTATCGGTGTGTCTTTCGCCTGTCGTGTGAACCCCAACCCACCCCCGCCCCCCAAACACACGCACACACACGCACGCAGGCAGGCAGGCAAATATGTTTTGTGAATTTATGAATTTGGACGGTACAAGTTACACCCCAAAATCGGCGTTTGACCGACCATTCTTGTGGCTTTATCATTGTGTTGATGTGTTATTCTTATCTTATGAACAATAGATCGTGGATGTATACTCCAGTCAGGCAGCTGCATCCCTTGCCTGATTAAAAGAACAACAACAATAACAACATGTGTGCTGATTCGCCCCGCCGCAGAAGGACTACTGCTACTACGAGTTCAAGTATGCAATAGATCAACGGCCGGACGGCATCGTACCAGTCGTCGCTGCAGAGGAGGCAAGAGACGTGAGTTCTTGGAAAGGGTTGCTGAAGCCTTACATGAAGCACCTCTACATCGACTTGAGCTGCCCTGTCGCAGAACTCAATACGGAGAAAGTCAAGGCCCTTGCCGGGAGACTCAAAGCAGCGCGGGAAGACCTCGATGCTTCAGGTTGGCACTTCCACCATGGTCGAGTGTGCGATGAATACTGCCAACTTGTCAATACAGATCCATGATACGCAATAAATAGTGTATTTCTTGGAAACCCTGATATAATTCTGGTATTACGCGTTTTAACTGAAAGTTGGCTCGCGTTGACGACTCGAATATCTCAAACAGGAATTCTTTGTACTGAAGAACTGTCGTTGCTACCGTATCAATAGTCTGTTTGGGAAACCGCATTATCGACCGTGTGTAAAAATGAAAATCCGCTTTGTTATTGTTCACAACAGGCGATGTCGGCGAGACGTCGGCGTCGGGCTCATCAAGAGCAGGGCCGTCGAAAACGCGGGGCGCAATCGACACACAGTTGATCAAAGCCGTCGACGGTTTAACGCAAGAGGAGATGGAGGACTTGGCGGAGCAAGATCTTCCGGAGGTGGCGTTCAAGAAGCTACAGAACCCGCACCTCGCTCTGAGCGTAGATGAGCAGATCGAGTGTCTGACGGGATGCATCGCCGTCGGTGCCACCCGCGCCAAGCAGGCGAAGGGCAAGGACCTCCTCATGTTTATAGGGAACACCGGTGCTGGAAAGAGCACGATGGTCAACTTCCTGCACGGCTGCGACATGGAAAGCTTCACGCCTAATCCAGATGTTCTACAACGCGCTATACGGGTGAAAGATGGCTCGAGGAGGCCAGAGCTGAGCGGTGCAAGGATTGGGCACAGCAAGCAGAGCATGACGTTCATCCCCGGAATCGGGAGTGATGAAAACTTCACCTACCTGGACTGCCCCGGCTTCCTCGACAACCGAGGGGCGGAGATCAACATCGCCAACACGGTGAACGTCAAACAAGCCATTTACGCGGCGAAGAGCGTCAGGGTGGTGGTGCTCATTAATTATTGGTCTCTGCGGGCGGATAAGGGCCGGGGCTTTCGGGACCTGGCCCAGATTCTGCAAGACCTGTTTGGAAGCGCCGCTAAGCTGGAAAAGCACGCGGCGTCCATCGCCGTCGGCATTAGTCAGGTGCCCACGAAGGTTGACGACATGGTTGTGCATCTAAAACATATGCAGGCTCTTCTCAAGGACACAGACGGTTTGCCTCCTCGCGAAGCCCAACTGGTGGCGATTTTGAGCTCTAACGTGTTTATCGCCAACCCCGGCAAGGACATGGACCCGGAGCTGGGTTGGGTCAGCCTTGAGGAGCTCGTGTACCTACTTCGCAGCCTCAAGAGCATCCTGGAGCCAAGCAACATATTCCCGACGGTGTTGACGCCGGAGGACGAGCGCGCATTGCGCGCCATCGTGGAGGAGCTCAGCAGGAGAGTGGCAGACGCGATGAAGCAGAACGACTTTGTGGCCGCAGCGAGTATGTTGGCGAGTTTGGCCAAGATCGACGTCATCGACAACCTGTTGGTGACGAGGATGGTATACCAAGCGAGCGACACCGTGCGGACGGTGCTGCTGTCGCTGCGAGAGCGGGCGACGCAGTGTCTATTGGCGAGTATGATGGACGAGGCGAGGGGCATTGTGAGGCAGCTGGAGGCCGCGGCGCGGGCTTTGCGCCACACCTCGCCCGGCTACGCTGCGATTGCGGAACAGGCGGTGACGACTTTGGGGCGGCAGACAGAGCAGCGCCAGAAGGACATCGAGGCGATGGAGGCGCTGCGCCGCGACATGGAGGAGTACAAGTCGCAGAGTGAGGCGATCCAACGGCGGCTGAAGGAATTGGAGCGGCTGCAGGCGACGTCGGCGGCGGACGTCGCGGCAAAGGAAATGGAGTTGGAGCAGCTGAAGTTAGAGAAGGAAACGGAGGCTGCGGCGGCGGAGCACGCCTTTGCCGTCGAGAAGGAGCGGCTGTCGCGGCAGATGGAGGCGTCGACGGCAGAGGAGAAGCAGCGGTTGATGGAGGAGGTGAGCCGGCTGCAGAGGGAAGAGGAGGAGAACAGGGCGCGGTTGGAGGATGAGGCGGCCGGGCGGGAGCGGCTGCTGCAGGAGACGTTGGAGGCGAACAAGAGGATGGCGGCAGAGCAGGAGAAGGAGAGGGCGGAGATGTTGCAGAAACAACAGGAGGTGGTGGCAAGGGAGGTGGAGAAGCAGCTCGAGGAGGCCAACAAGGCGGCAGGACGGAATAGTAACGGCACCTTAAAGGTAAACCGCCTACAATCTATATGTGAGTATTATGTACTACTATCAAAATGTGTGTGTGTGTGTGTGTGTGTGTGTGTGTGTGTATGTGTGTGTGTGTGTGTGTGTGTGTGTGTGTGTGTGTGGCACTCTGTTTGCGTCATGTCCTCAATTTTAAGTGCCTAGGAGCTTTATATGACAATTAAGAATGCGCTCATGCATTTCTTTATTGCGCTGAATATTTTATGGTATATTGAAGTCAATCAATCTGCGTAAGTTGTCCCGCAATCACCGAGTTATGTCCGCGCGTTGCTCCCACGCTGCAGCGGAAAGAGTGTCATCGGCGGGGTCGCACCGTATCAAGGATGAATAGTAAATAAATTTCCACAATTTTCAAGATTGCCGTGTTTCGGGGTTTAATACGGAGATGTGTTGAGGGAAAGAAAACTCTTGCCTATTGTTTGTAATAGCGCAACAATTCAATGCTTTGTTTGTGGCATGTGTGGGTGAGCACGTTATGGTAGTTCATAAGATGAGCTGTCCTGAAAGGGATTGGCGTGCAACAACGGATGAGGTGCTGAGAGAAAGCGAGAGAAAGCGAGAGAGAGCGAGAGAGAGAGAGAGAGAGAGAGAGAGAGAGAGAGAGAGAGAGAGAGAGAGAGAGAGAGAGAGAGAGAGAGAGAGAGAGAGAGAGCGAGAGAGAGCGAGAGAGGGAGAGGGGGGAGAGAGAGAGAGAGAGAGAGAGAGAGAGAGAGAGAGAGAGAGAGAGAGAGAGAGAGAGAGAGCGAGAGAGAGAGAGAGGGAGAGAGAGAAAGAAATTTCAGTTCAGTTCAAGTCAATTCAATTCATAATTGCATTTCTTTGTTTCTCTCATTTTATCTGCTGTGACGTTTTCCCAAATGATTGAGTAGTGTCCGCACATTCGTAACTTGCGATGATTGTGGTGGGTGTGGGTGGCCTCATCATTAAGGACCGGATAATCTGTTATGTGGGCGATGCTCTGTGCGCACTGAATTATATTGTGACAGAGGTGCACTCGCGCAATTCTTTTCAGTGTATTGCAGTTTATTAATCATTTGACATTTATTTATTACTGATGTAGCGAGGCATGGCTGCAGTCAATGTGGCATGCGTATCTTGTACACCGAGTGTGTGTGTGTGTGTGTGTGTGTGTGTGTGTGTGTGTGTGTGTGTGTGTGTGTGTGTGTGTGTGTGTGTGTGTGTGCGTGCGTGTGTGTGCGTGCGTGTGTGTGTGTCTAGGTTGCGGAAGTTCGATTGTCAGATATGGGCTCGCACATATGAAGTTCAAAAAGGTCGGGAAGTGTCTGAGGTGTATATTTTGACTCAGACAAGTGTTGGAAAGAGTGGCGTCCGTCAGTGTGTGGTAAATTTCTCGCACATGGTACATGATACCTATCTTATTCCGTGCATGAGATGGTTTTTGCTGTAAATAATTTGTCGGGTAACTGTCTTTTGGATGGGTATCATTCATGCTCTCCGCATGAGCTTAATGATACCGGGGGCGGGTAAAGATAACCAACATATCATTTTGGCGGTGGCGCGGAGTTTGGTGGTGACGCCGCGTTTGTGGGTGTGTCAAGTAGTTTCTGTTGTGGAGGTTGCGGAAGGGTGCAGCGTTGCGGGGGTTTGAGGTAGCCATTGTTATTTGGGCAGTAAACGTGCTTATGTGATGGTTTTGGCAAGTTTGATTGTTTCTCGGTTTCATTGTGGCACTGTGAGTGACAAGATAATATTTGGTTCTTTTCAGCTTTTTGTCAGATATGCTGTCTTGAATCGATGTTCCACTTTCGCTGTTTGTTGACATATAAATCCGGGCTTCAATATGCATGGAATGTGTAGTCAAGATGTCCGCATGCGATATTTACTAACTTCAGAGTATTTGGCAGAAACTTTGTTTTATTGTTTGTTTGATTTGTTTTCTCGGTTTCGTAGTATTTATGGTATTATGAGTGGCAAGTTACAAATTTGTTCTCCGATGCAGCCTCAGAGATCCGCTGATATGAATCGATGTTCCATTTTAGCTGCTCGTTGACATATCATCCGGGCTTCAATATGTATGGAATGTGTAGCCAAGATATTCGCATGCCTGTATTTATGTGAAAGGACAATGACATGTTCAGAAGAGCGTATGCTATTTATTGAACAACATCCATGCAAGCTCGTCATGCAGTGCTGTTGAAAGCATGATTGACCGTGGGAAGCCGGCATGTGATGATTATTTCTCCCGTCCTTCTCAATTCTCATTTGCTTGCCTGATAGATTCCACTGAAACAAACCCTTTTTGACATTTATTTATTTATTTATTTATTTATTTATTTATTTATTTATTTATTTATTTATTTATTTATTTATTTATTTATTTATTTATTTATTTATTTATTTATTTATTTATTTATTTATTTATTTATTTATTTATTTATTTATTTATTTATTTATTTATTTATTTATTTATTTATTTATTTATTTATTTATTTATTTATTTGTTTATTTGTTTATTTGTTTATTTGTTTATTTGTTTATTTACTTATTTATTTATTTATTTATTTATTTATTTATTTATTTATTTATTTATTTATTTATTTATTTATTTATTTATTTATTTATTTATTTATTTATTTATTTATTTATTTATTTATTTATTTATTTATTTATTTATTTATTTATTTATTTATTTATTTATTTGTTTTGTCTGTTTGTTTGTTTGTTTGTTTGTTTGTTTGTTTGTTTGTTTGTTTGTTATATATTTATTTATTTGTTTATTTATTTTATTATTTATTTATTTCGACCACCCTTGTTTTCCCTTTGTTTGTTTGTCTGTTTGTTTGTTTGTTTGTTAGTTTGTTATATATTTATATATATATTTATTTATCTATTTATTTATTTATTTATTTATTTATTTCGACCACCCTTGTTTTCTCCAACGCCAGGGCCACACCGAGGCCGACCTGCGGGCGCACGAGCAGAACGTGGCGAAAGCGGCTGCCGAGCTGGCGAAAAATGAGAACTGGCGCGAGAAGGACAACCGCGGGTTGTTGCTGGAGAGACTGACGCCCATTCGCTCCGGCGGCAGTTGGTCGTGGCGCTTTGCAGACTCGAAACTGAACTTATGGGGTAAGAGCGGCGCATTAGCCGACTTTGACGCGGCACCGACAGTGTGCATACCTTGTTTGCGCCTTACAATTGTTTTTACCTTGTTTGTGCCACACCCTATTGTAATCCCTATCATTATTAGCTCAACGAACACTCTTACTCGATTTTATTTGTTCGTTTTCTCTCTTTCGTCGCCACTCTGATGACTTTACCCAGCGAAACGGGGCTACTAACGTTAATTAATCAGCGCCCTCAGTTAATATTAGCTAACCTTAATTAATCAGCGCCTGAGTTGCCAATGTCATGATTACACAGATTGTGATTGACCCTTGTCGTGGATGATGTATGCTTGATTACAATTTTCATTTCCTTGGCCTTATTCATAGACTCTCCCCAGTTTTGTTGTCATCGTACTATTACCGCCGCCGCCGTATATTCTGCCCAACGTCACACAATGTGAAATGCGACAATGATTTGTGCGCTGTCCTTCCGTTCCAGATTGGGAGCTGGGCGATGAGGCCGTCACCGCACTCGTCGCCCTTCTTCAGCCCTGCCCCAACCTCGACGGATCTTGGGAGGTGCTGCCGTCGCTGACGGAGCTGAACCTTTCGCGTGAGTGGCTGCGTTGCGCAATTTGTAATATTTTCAACTGATACTATAAGCTTATAAAATCTCCATATGCTCTTCCTCCGTCCCCTCCACTCTCCCGAATGCAAATCTCGAAATACGCCCACCCACCCCACCACCGCTGACATCCTTTTGAGCCGACTGACTACAAAAACAACAATTTGTCGGCCTTTCCAATGCGCCTTCGAAATGGAGCGCTTGATTCGAAATTCGCTCAGTCGACGGTTGTGCACCTGACACGCTGAAAGACGAATCTTCTCGGTCCGCTCAACCTTTGCATCGTCCCTTCTCATAACATCCTAGCGACAGCAAAATATATTTTATCTTATTTTACTCTCATTTCAACCATCAAATTCTTGTACTGCAATTTTGTTTGTTCTGAAATCGAAACCTGCGAACAACGCCCAGTGATCCCCTCTGACATCTGAATCTGCGAAGAACCCTTAACCCCAAATAGAAGCATGTGCGCCCGTATTTAAGTACAATGGATGAGTTGACCGTAGTGGTCGTATTTAAATAGAAACACATATCATAGACACAAAGGCCTAGTTTTTGAGAGTATGTGTTAAAATGGATTTCAGCGTAAAAGTCAAAGGGTTTAGTGAGGCAATAGTTTAATGTTTGGATGGTTTTCTTCTCAAGTCCACTTACCTTTTCGTTATCATAGCTTGTTTGCTCTGAAATCTGAATCTGCGAAAAACACTAAAACCCAGCGACTCCCCCCCCCACCACCCCCCCCCCCCCCCCCCCCTCGTCCACCCACGTCCAACATTGACATCATCTCCTCTACATGCAGGCAACAATATCGGCGATGCAGGGGCCGCTGCGGTGGCCGGCGCGTTGGAGCCGAGGAGGAATGGGGACGGCAGCTGGACGCCCTCCACCGCACTGACGGAGCTGAGGCTTAATGGTGAGTGGGCGCTGATTTCGATGGTTGTGACAGAGGAAGAATTAGGCTGCTCATGTCTATACATTTCTTCCCTCCGATGAGTTGAGATATACTATTTTGTCGTCCTCTCCGACGCGCCTTTGAAATGGAGCGCTTGATTCGAAATTCTTTTAGTCGACGGTTGTGCACCTGAAACTCTCAAAAGCGACTTTCCAATTTCTATTGGCCTGTGACTTATCTCTTCATTGAATGCCCTCGAAATGAAAAATGGGCGAGTATGAAAAATAAACACACCTCGATTTAGATATTGTTGTTCATTTCCATACATAATGTCTCCTCGCCCAGTAACGCAATGTGTTCCACAACATTTTAGCTGTTGATGCCGCTCGCCGCCTCACACCAACCCCATCCTTCGCTCTGCTTACTGCAGGCAACTTAATCGGCGATGCGGGCGCCGCTGCGGTGGCCGGGGCGTTGGAGCCGAGGAGGAATGGGGGCGGCAGCTGGACGCCCTCCACCGCACTGACAAGGCTGGGTCTTTCAGGTGTGTGGGTGCTGATTTCGATGGTTGTGGCAATGGAAGAATGAGGCTGCTCGTGTGTATCCATTGTTGGTTCTCAAATACATTTACCTTTAGGGCCGTCCAAACCCTAGACCCGTTGAAACTCCTCATAAACATCGCCCCACCATCCGTCTAAATAAAAAATTTCATATTATTCGTCCATTCGTTGCCGTGTTTGTTTTTTCTTTTTACCAATAAATCTGATTTTAGTTGCGCTGTTTCGTATTTTCGACTAATTATATTACTCCCAAAAGTTTTTCAATGAATTCGAAACGGCGACATTGGCTGTCATCGCTAAACATTGATTACAAAAAGGGGCTTTGCACGATATCTCGCGTAATTTAGTCTGTTTTCGAAATACCGTCCGCGCTCGAATCCCTTGACCCTCAAAATGATTTTGTGGCGAGCGGCTGCTGTGCGAGATGCACCTTTTGTCCCCTTTTCCACTGATAACCACGAGAACAACAATAATATGTCGTTGGTTGACCGTCATATCGAAGCCTGTGAATTCGAATTGAAGGATAGTGGATGTGTTGACCGTAGTGGTCGTGTTCAAATAAAAACAGGTATCAAAGACACAAAGGCCTTGATTTATGAAAATATGGTTAAAAAGCATTTCTGTGAATAAGTAAAGATTTCTGTGTACAAGCCAAAGGGTTTAGTGGGGCAATAATTTTGTGCTGCAGAAATTCGGATTGTTTTTTTTTCAAGTCCACTTAGTTTTTTTGTTATCATCACAGACAACCAAATCGGCGATGCGGGGGCCGCTGCGGTGGCCGGGGCGTTGGAGCCGAGGAGGAATGGGGACGGCAGCTGGACGCCCTCCACCGCACTGGCGAGGCTGTATCTTTCATGTGAGTGGGCGCTGATTTTGATGGTTGTGACAGAGGAATGCTGAGGCTGCTCGTGTGTATCCATTGTTGACAGTACAATACCTTACTTCATCATATTATTCGTCCATTTGTTGCATGGTTTATTTCACAACCACATCCACCACGGGTGAGTGGTTGCTGTGTTTTGGTTGCCATTCAAACTTACGACTCGAGCATCCATTAGCTCAACGGCTGTGCTTCCTCGGCTCTAATGTGCACCACCCAAACCACTGCTGGCATCCATTTGAGGAGACTCACTACAACAATAGGAATGTCCCGGACTCTCCGATGCGCCTTTGAAATGGAGCGCTTGATTCGAAATTCACTCTGTCGACGGTTGCGCACCTGAAACTCTCAAAAGCGACTCTTCCCTTTTCGCTGAACCTTTGATTTATCCCTTCACTGAATGCCATCGAAACGGACCATTCGCGGCTCGCTCTGATGTTTGTCGTATGCGAAGCACCTTTTTGCCACCTTTCCACTGCTAACCACAAAGCTAACAATATGCCGTCGGTCAGCCTCCATTTGTCAAATAGAGGGCTGTGAACCCAAATCACAACAAAGTAAAAAATTGTTGACCGTAGTCAAGACTTGCTTCGGGGGCTGCACTTCTGTTTAAGATGGAAGAAGCTGTCATAGCCACAAAGGCGGTTTGAACGATTTGCTAGGAAATTATTTCTGTGTACTACAAACCATAGATAGGGTTATTGACGATGGTGCAGTCCGCGCGTGTGTTGATATCACGACGCCCTCCCTTTTATGTCCTCCCGTATTTCGTTTGGCTTTCGGTCTTGTTCCATCCACTCACCCGTCATCTGTCCCTTCCTAAATTAGCCAAGCGACCCCCCACACCATGTCCAACGTGGATGGTCGATGGGGCGAGTATGAAAAATAGAACACACCTTGCTAAATTATTTGAATATTGTTGTTCATTTCCATACATAATGTCTTTCCTCGCCCAATCACGCATTGTGTTCCCCAACAGTTTTGATGTTGATGTCGCCCACCGCCTCACACCAACCCCATGCTTTGCTTTGCTTAATGCAGCCAACCGAATTGGCGACGCGGGAGCCGCTGCGGTGGCCGGCGCGTTGGAGCCGAGGAGGAATGGGGGCGGCAGCTGGACGCCCTCCACCGCACTGACGAGGCTGTATCTTGGACGTGAGTGGGCGCTGATTTTAATGGTTGTGACAGAGGAATGCTGAGGCTGCTCATGTGTATACATATCTTCCCTCCGATGTGATGAGATGTACGTTTTTGTCGCCTGTCCACTGCTAACCACGAGAGTAAAAAGATGTCGTTGATTAGATAGCAACAAGATGATTTAAGATTTTGTTTGATAGTTTGCTCGATAAGGGTTTCTATGAAAAGTGAACGGGTTTATTGACGGTGGGGCAGTCCGTGCGTGTATTGAAATCACGACGCCCTCCCTTTACACATATATTAAGGCATTCGCTCTTACCCCTTCCACTCACCCTTCGTATGTTTCTTTATAGATTTGTCCATTGCCATGTGAAGCCCCACAGAATGAGGAACTTGGCTGGTCGATGGCGCAACTATGAAAGAAAAATACCCCTTGCTACATTTATTAAAAGAGAACTGCTCGTTTCCATCCATCGCCCTGACGGAGCTGTGGCTTATGGGTGTGTGGGTGTTGATTTTATGGTTGTGGCAGAGTACGAGTCAGGGGTGCTCGTTTGTATTGCTGGTCTTACCTTTGGGGGGAAAAGCACTTGCAACGACGAGCGTGTTGATGTTGAAGCGCCCCTAGATTATAACATATTTATATAACATAACAATTCGCTCGTTTAGCATTGGGTATATTTTGATCAGCTCCACCCGCAGCCACCTCCCATGACACCCCTTCCACATTATGCTGCGACAGCGACACTTCTCATCACGCAGAAACTTGGATCATTTTCATTTCATTGTAGTTAAATGTTTTTTAAAATCATGAGTTGTTTATTCTCAAACCGAACTCTGCAAAAAACGCCCAATACCCCCTCATTCACCCGCGCCCAACGTTGATATCATCTCCTCCACATGCAGACAACCAAATCGGCGATGCGGGAGCCGCTGCGGTGGCCGGGGCGTTGGAGCCGAGGAGGAATGGGGACGGCAGCTGGACGCCCTCCACCGCATTGACGGTGCTGTATCTTGGAGGTGAGTGGGCGCTGATTTTAATGGTTGTGACTTTTTGCTACTAATGTGAAGTGCTGGTTATCCAGTATCATGATATAGGAAGTGCTTGTGAGTGGATGCTGATTTCGATGGTTGTGAGGGAGGAAGGCTGAGGCTGCTCATGTGTATACATATCTTCCCTCCGATGTGATGAGATGTACGTTTTTGTCGCCTGTCCACTGCTAACCACGAGAGTAAAAAGATGTCGTTAATTAGATAGCAACAAGATAATTTAAGATTTTGTTTGATAGTTTGCTCGATAAGGGTTTCTATGAAAAGTGAACGGGTTTATTGGCGGTGGGGCAGTCCGTGCGTGTATTGAAATCACGACGCCCTCCCTTTACACATATATTTAGGCATTCGCTCTTACCCCTTCCACTCACCCTTTGTATGTTTCTTTATAGATTTGTCCATTGCCATGTGAAGCCCCACAAAATGAGGAACTTGGCTGGTCGATGGCGCAACTATGAAAGAAAAATACCCCTTGCTACATTTATTAAAAGAGAACTGCTCGTTTCCATCCATCGCCCTGACGGAGCTGTGGCTTATGGGTGAGTGGGTGTTGATTTTATGGTTGTGGCAGAGTACGAGTCAGGGGTGCTCGTTTGTATTGCTGGTCTTACCTTTGGGGGGAAAAGCACTTGCAACGTCGAGCGTGTCGATGTTGAAGCGCCCCTAGATTATAACATATTTATATAACATAACAATTCGCTCGTTTAGCATTGGGTATATTTTGATCAGCTCCACCCGCAGCCACCTCCCACAACACATTATGCATCGACGACAACATTTTCAATATAACTTAGTATTTTTATAATAATGAGTTGTTTATTCTGAAACCGAACTCCGCAAAAAACGCCCAATTGCCCCCTCGTTCACCCACACCCAACATTGACACCATCTCCTCCACATGCAGACAACCGAATCGGCGATGCGGGCGCCGCTGCGGTGGCCGGGGCCTTGGAGCCGAGGAGGAATGGGGACGGCAGCTGGACGCCCTCCACCGCACTGACGAAGCTGTCTCTTAAAGGTGAGTGGGCGCTGATTTTGATGGTTGTGACAGAGGAAGGCTGAGACTGCTCGTGTGTATCCATTGTTGGTCGTATTTTCGCCTTCATTAACACCGTCAGTCCGTCCAGATAAACTTATCAGTGATGTCGGTTCTATTCTTTCCACTCATCCAATTTATAACCTCTCCTGACTGAAGGGAACCAAATCGGCGATGCGGGGTGTTGGTGGTCAGACCTTTCACCTTTCATAAACAGCGCCCGTCGTGTCTCTCCGTCCGCTCAGTCCATATTCCCATTCTTTCCAACATAAAAGTTGACTACTTTCACTCAACACATATCCGACTTTATCGCAACTTGATTACACAGACTGTGGCGCAGTCAAAGTGCCTCGATTCGGCTATCTCCACAACACCGACCCCTTCCCTTCGACCCTCTCACCAGACATCACCAACGGAACGGGTCGCTCGCACAAAAAGAATGGATCGTTGCATTGCTAAAGCGCTCCCAAACCAAACAATTTTCACAATAATAAGCTCATTCTTAGAAATGCTCTCATTCTTAGTATGATGTATGTTTTCTCAGCTCCGCCCACATTCCCCTCACTTTGAGGCGCACCACCGACGAGAAATCGATATAGGAATGGCCATCTCATATATTTGGAAGAACTACTTATTATTGTTTCACGATCTTCTTGTTTACATATTATTTATGTGGATTTTCCATTTGACACGTTTAACATGCCAACTCTCTCACAATCATTCTCACACCCGTCCTCCTTCAAACAACACACACACTCCGTCCGCCTTTCTTTCCCTCTCCCTCATCCCTCCCCCACTGCCCTCTTCCCCTCTCCATTATCATACCCCTTGCCCAGGTCACCCACCGGCGGCCACAATTTCAAAATAGAGAACCGCGTCTGACTTTCCACCCAAAAAGAAAATAGTTATTTAATTAAAACCAAAAATGGCATGTTTAATAACCACGTTAAAATCTGTCTCAGTCGATTATGGCTTTGAACATTGATCACTTGTAATCAAGGAATGACTGGGGGTCAGGCTGCGAAATTTGTTCAGGCTGTAGGGGAATTTGTCAGACTTTCCACCAAAAAAATAGATTACTGAATTTAACAGACGCGTTCAGATCTTTCTCAGTCGATTGTTATTGCTTTGAACATTGATCATTTGTAATCAATCAGTGACTAGGGGGTCAGGCTGCGGAATTATTTGGCTGACTGTAAGGGGGAGGGGTGCATTTTATTACAAAAGAATGTCGCTGAGTCTTGTTGTCTGACTGTACCGCCATTGTCGCTGCCCACCTCGCTTACCCCAACTCTGCAGGGAACGAGATTGGCGAAGTGGCAAAGAAGGCGGTGAGGGAGGCGGTGGCGGCGCACAACAACCGCCTGCCCCCCGGAATGGAGGAGCTTAATATTCCTATCTAATTGTGTCAACGCACTCGTGGAAGGGAAGACCACAGCCGAGTGATGCCATCCGATCGACCCGGCGGCGGCGTGTGTCAAAGTTGCAAAACTGTCGAGGCGCCTCTTTAATGGATGAAACGCCGTGCTTACAGTCCCTTCGCAATTTTCAAAATCCGCAATGACTCTGTAATTTACGAGTCTTTAGATCACCTCATTGCCGTTATATATTGTCAGCATGTTATCCAGTGACACTTACGCAACCTCATTGTGATGTCCAACTCAGTGCTACTCAAAGCTTGTTGAGTGCTAATCGAAGGGCCTTTCGGACAAATACCGCCTACAACAAAAACGCGCTTATTTTTTATAACTTCCGACTTCCTATCGATAGATTACGTCGTGCAGTGCCGAATGCTTGTTTGCTTGTTGCCGTGGTCGCCAATTTGTTTCCCTATTTGTTTCCCTATTCGCGAGCAGGCCGTCTTTGCAGATGCGTCGATATTACGTGCAGGGTATGTTATCAGAGATATATACCGAAAAGCTACGAGTGATCTACAACGCCGTGACAAAGGATTGGCTGGAGTGGCCGAGGGACTGCAGCGGCGACGTGAAGTAGGGCCCCTTCGGAAGCTCTTCGACTTCATGGACGGCGTCAAAAGTAGCCAATCCGCCTCCCTCAAGTTTGAGCAACGTCTCGTCTCTGTGAATGTGACAATCGATCAATGTTGATGAGCGCTCGGAGCTTGAACAGTTCTACGGGTGGGAGCAGTAGTAGCGGTGTGACTTCCACTAGCCCGGACGGTGGCGGCGGGGCCAAGATGGGAGAACGGGAAAATGGGGTGGCCAGAGTACCGCTATGTCTCCAGCCCTCCTGCACATAAACAGTGCCCATGCAAACGTGCAAAAAGCTAGCGCGTAGGAGGTCGCAGCGGGGCGGTGCCGATCGGAGGCATAGCGGACGTGGGAGGGTGAGTCAAACGTGTGACAGTATAGTTGAGGATGTAATCATTTTAATCCTTCACAACATCATAATTGTTAAACTCGCCCCTGCACATGACATTTGCACTTTTACCTATGACATTCATAAGCATTGGTCTTCCTCTTCCGGTGCTTGTGCGTGTGTTTGTGTGTGGATGTGTTTGTCTGCGTCTCTCGGGATGTGTGTATGGGAAAGGGGGAGGGGAGAGAGGGATGTGTGTGCGAGAGCGGGATGTGTGTGTGCGTGTGTGTGTATGCTTGTGTGCGTGTGTATGAGAGGAAGAGAAACATTGTGTTTGTGTAATTACGTCCATCCCTGTGTGTGCGTGAAAGACAGAGGGAACTGTGTGTGTCATTGTCTGTGTATGCGTCTGTGTGTGTGTTCTTGTGGAAGAGAGAGAGGGAGGGGGAGAGGGATGAGAGAGTGTGTGTGGGTGTGTATGTATATGCGTGTGTTTGAGAGGAAGAGAAATATTGTGTTGGTGTTATGACGTTCATACCTGTGTGTGCGTGAAAGAGACAGGGAACTGTGTGAGTCATTGTCTGTGTATGCATCTCTGTGTGTGCTCTTGTGGAAGAGAGAGAGGGAGAGAGTGTGTGTCGGTGTATGTACATATGTTTCTGTGTGAGAGTATCTCTTTGTTTGTCTCTGTGCCTCGGCCGGCGCTAGTGGACCTCTCGCGTGCTGGCAGCACTGATGGTGGAGATAATGTAATCAATATAATTGGTTTTACATTTCCAGTATGCATGTCCAAATTGCCCGCCTAAACATGACATTTGCATATCCAAATGGGTGTGTGTGTGTTTGTGTGTGTGTGTGTGTGTGTGTGTGTGTGTCTGTGTGTGTGTGTGTGTGAATATGTGTGTGTGTGTGTGTGTGTGTGTGTGTGTGTGTGTGTGTGTGTGTGTGTGTGTGTGTGTTTGTGTGTGTGTGTGTGTGTGTGTGTGTGTGTGTGTGTGTGTGTGTGTGTGTGTATGTGTGTACATAATTTTCTACTCATCGTTGAATATGGGCACCGACGAGGCAACCCGTGATGCGGTCCGGAGTGGCCCGGCAAACAGTGGCGTAACTAAAAAATGTTAGCATTGTCCCGTTTGATTGTGGAAAACCTGCGAAAACAGGCGCTTTTATTTTGAGAAACACGCTACTACATATTGGTCGATGCATATGTCAACAGAGAATGAACGCAACTCGTGTGCTGAAACGGTGGAAGTGCAGAGCGAGCACTCTGAGGCGCCGTCGACAACGTACAATAGGCCGTCAAGATAATAAGGACCTAAACTACAACTCCCCCTCCCATCCCGCTCTTTCGGCGAGCATGGCAATGCCTACTCGCCGCTTAGAGACAGCAGGAGGGGATGATGCGGCAGATTGAGGCGTCGACGGCTGAGGAGAAGCATCGGTTGACGGAGGAGACGAGTGGTCTGCAAAGGGTGGACCAATCTTACGATTCAGCATTAGCACTTAATTCCAGAAACAACATCACAACGTAGTATCACAACTCTCACACAATCACAACTTGTGTTTCATCTCCACTGATGGACAAGAGGGGGTGTTTGACGGGTGGCAGCTGCAGGGTGTTGCTGAAATTCTGCTGTCCGACTGGTGCGCTATGCCGCTACCATTGTTGCCCCAATCCGCAGCTAATTCCATTGGTGAAGAGGCAAGAAAGGCGTTGAGTGACGAGAATGGAGAGAGTGAGAATTTCTAACATTTGTAGTCCTTGTACAACAAGCGGAGTCTTTGCACAACAAGCGGAGCGGGCCGTTGGCAATAAGTATCGCCAACCTACAGATCAGAGACGGCGGAGATGTGCTTTTGCAGAAGATGTCAATTGTTCAGGCGCTACTATGACTTACAAAACGCCATGTTAGCTTTTTCGATCTCGTTTAACTCTTTACCTGCACTGACTGAGTATTTGATGAGCCCTTCAAACACCTCTTTGTCGTTGTGTGTTACAGCAAAAGATATGCAAAAGATATGCATTGATGCTTTTGCAGCCGCGTTGTAATGATTGTTCATACGTTGTTCTTGCTAAGAAAGTCGCCTTACGCTCACCTCTTTGCTCATGTTGGAGTACACCCATATGTACTGACACCACTAGTACGCTTCTACATCACACGGGTACTAGCAGCAGTATTAGATACGATATATGAATCTCATCTGTCATCTATCAATGACACCAACAGTGACGATTCATAACGGTGCTACTATAGTTGGAGCAGCAGCACAATCGAGGAGTATGACCTTGCAGCATGTTATCACATGCTGTGACCAGACAACTTATAGGCACCTTGGGGTGTCACTTGTAACCATTCTTTCTCTCACTTTCACCCTTCAGTCTCACTTACCTGTGCACCTTTTCATAGGTTATGGGCCCTCACACAAAGTAGTTTTGGTTAACAGTCAATAGATCAATTGTGCTTTTGCCAATCCACACCTTTCATTGTGTGACTTCATGTTTTCTAGATACACTCTCAATATTTTCTTCTCTAGCTCGTCAGTCAGCTAAAGCGCTCAACTCCACCTCAGCTTCTTCTCTCGAATACGTACAATATTTTCTTCCTTGGCACATCAGTCTGCTAAGAATACTGCTCGGCATTTCAGCAGCCACATCATCTCCTTTCAAGCCCTAGATCTCAGCCTTATCGTAGTGAAATCATCACCGACGAGACTCCGATTTTCGATTCGACCAACTATAACACCATAGCTTCATCTCAGTCGACTATACCTGAGGAAGATTCTGCTTCAATAATTACTGCATTAAAGGAGCGCTTGTCGCTCCAACCACGACTTCTTCATCGTGCAATAGATCCGCAGAAGGCACCACCTTTACCTAAAAACTCAAAAAGGTCTGACATGATCGCGTGGGAACAAGAATTTTCGGATTTTGCCTTTACCCACAGATTCGGGGAGGCCCTCACAGCTCACGGCTCCGTTGAACAGCAGCGCAACCTCTACCAGAGCCTCTTTGTGGCGACTCGCCCATGTGCCATCGCAAATTCCGTGGTAAAGCAAGAGCTTCCTATGTCTGCACGAGGCTCCAGAGAGCACGACAGCCTCACTCACGGGACTGATGCCTGGAATGGGCTACTATCGTGGATCAAATTGGAGGAGGTCCACGCACTGCGACGCGCCACTGACTGCCTCAACAAAGACCAGCCACCTTCGCAAAGCATGATCGCCTATGTTCAGGAGAAAGACTTCGCGAGACGAGACATGTTACGCCTTGGACTCGACTGCAGTGAGAAAACAGTTATGGAGGCATACCTTATACCCCGTATCTGCGAGACCACATACAAGGAGCTGAGAGACTTGGTTATGCGCCGCATGCGTTTTCACCCCGAAAATTCGTGGTCGGACGTTAAAGAAATCCTCCTATCCGATCCCGCCGCTCAACGTACTCATACGATGCTGCCGGAACAGCCTTCAGTAGTATACATTGCTAGCGCCCCGGAGGAACGCACCCATGCACCGCAACGCCACACACCCCGTGCTCAATGCACTCGCTGTGGACGACCGGGACACTCCCATGAGCGGTGCTGGCAGGCATCATCCCGCGACGGAAAACCACTTCAAGACAGGGCGTATCTCACGTCCGACCACTACTTACGAGCGCCCCTACCAAGCAGGCCCGAGACCTCACATTTCAAGCTCCGAGCCCCCTGCAGCGCGCCCTAATGTACTTCTTTCAGCTGTAGCTCAGCCTGCTACTCATGCTTTCGGTGACTTCTTTTTCATGATGACTGGTCCGCCTCACCCGTAGATCCGAACGAACCAGACATTTTTCTCGACAGGCGTCCCCGACCCCGACAAAGGATGTTATTTTAAGGCATGCGAAAAATAACATCCTTCGCTCACGTCGTCGACGGTCCCGTCTTGATCCATCCAAACCTTACCTCGTCCGAGATAGATTATGCTCCTCCCATCGCAGTTCGCCTCCTAGCATAGGCACCCATTCTTCTCCGGGAGTTGGGAAGGAAACGAAGTCCGTAGCTTCAGCCGGTGTTTGGTAGGAGCTCATGCCGCCACGCCAAATTTTCTCTTGTCTCCGGTCCATCTCCTTATGTTTTCTAACACATGCATTTGTGATCACGTTGAGTCCACCCGTACCCTCCCCTAGTGGTTAATGCTTTCATGGCAGGCAGCCTTTGCGAACAATGTATCGTCGCGATAACCCCAATTGTGGAGCCCCTTCTGGCGTACCAGAGATCGCCGCGAGTACAGCTCCCACCCCTTCCACAGGCGTAAAGCTATTTGATGACGACAAACCGAGCCTACTACCTTCCAAGGGAATCGCTCTCATTTCTGGTGAGCACTCACCTGATTTACCTTGTCTCCGAAGCCTGCCGGTAAACATATGTGCATCCCACATAAAGCACTGGGTGAGCCTCTGTAGCAACGGGATGGTCCCCATGCTTGAAGGCCACCTGCGCACTGGAGGAAGCATCGCTTTATTTTCAGCCTGCGAAAGCACCGAGACCGCCAGAATCATTTTACAGCACCGTCTCAACCGTCTCCATGATCAGTTTCCGGACAAGTTTCCTCCTTCAGCGTCTATTGGATGGGATTCGAGACTGCCTCACAGCCTCTCTCTAATACGCTCTCAACATTGGGACGCACTTCCTAGTGTTGATTTTCTAGATGCCGGACCATGCAGCCTCCTGTCTACCTCAAGAGCCCGAGACGATATTTCTTCAATCAGATCTTCGCCGCTCCAAGACATCCTCTACAACATCAGGTTTTTGCATGACTCGCAGCAGTCCACTCTCACCTACATAGTGAGCAGCATGACTAGCTCGCTAGATCTCCCCAATGTTATCGCGGCGCTGGGAGCACCGCTACGCCTCGAAGCTACCTCTCTTGGCTCGGCAGTTCATCAAAGTATATCACTATGGACAAACATGGGCCAGCATTGGGAAATACTCGACCACTACCTTTGCAACCGCCGCCATGGAGACAACGTATCAAGCCTTCTCACTACTGTCGGGTTCTCACCTCGTCAACTACGTGCTTCCCCGGAGCAGCATCTTTTTCCCACCTTCTCGGGCCACCGGGGCAGCCGCAACTACCGTCTACATCCAAACGGCACACCAGGCTCTGGCATGCTACAGGACGTGTCATAGTCTACGACGATGACGCTGGAAGACTACAATATTAGCGAGTAATATCTGCTGATACTTTTCATTAATAGCTGTGATTCCTCTAAATAGCAGATACGTATCTTTAGATACAGGACTATGATAATGCTAGACATTGTACATAGCGATAAAGGGTCATATATGACGAGCATAGTGACGAAAGGAACGAGCTCGTCATATTAGAATTATTGTAGAAATAAAATATTCAGTACCAGTACCGGAAGCGTGGGATGATGAATAATTATACCCGCACCGGTTCTAGAATTAGTCAGAGGTGAAGTCTCTAGAGACTTCTACAGTGTCGCTGTGCTGCGAAATATAATAGTCTATAGTATTATTTAGTAGTTTAGATTAGAAGCAGCACAGCACATCAAATTGGAATTGGTGGCTTTCTGGTACCTTCGACCGGACGCCTATAAATTTAGCGACCGGCACATTTGCGAGGGAGTCACTCGGATTACCGTTTATCGGTAGAACTGTAAGAAGAACCCCTCTTCCAATCATCCACTATATTATTCCTTCCACTAGGAAACGATCCAGAGAATGGGCCTCAGATGCCGCTCGTCCTGCTAGAGGGCGAGTGGTACCCACAACATGACGAGCACAACCAGTATGTCGAACCACACATTATTGTGCGCGCTGCTGCCAAGGGCTTCAACCTACACGATATCAATCTCTCGTCTCTGGATGCTAAGGAGCTAGACGCCACCGTCTTTCCTCACATCAGCAGATGCATGGATCTCAACGTTGCCACATGGATTATGTCAGCGGCTCAACACACTTCTCCGGGGCCATACCATCAGGATCAGCTTACTTTGCCCAGACGGACGCTCCACCCCGAGACCAACTCCAGATAGTGGATGGGGGAGCCTCTCAATTTAATAACGCCAACCGTCACGAGTTCCACGACTACGAGGCACTTCCCATTGACTCAAGATATAAGCTGCGAGGTGTGCCTGCTACTGTATATGGCATCGGCATTACCAAAGAAGTACACACCACTACGACTGAAGAGCGCATTTCCACCACTCTTTCCAACGTTCTCCATGCACCGGATATTGTTCAGTTTGCTCCCCATGGAATTTCCCGTCTCTTCAGCCAAGGGCGAGCCCAGGACGCAGGTGCCAACTTTAACTACGCTCAACAGTGCACGATGACCTTGCCCTCTGGAGCCTGTATTCCCATCATGCGTCTACCTGAGTGGGGGTTGTACGGCCTAATGGTGGAACCTATTGTCCCTGCTCCCATGTGCTTGTCTCCACCAACCATCTTGCTGGCATCGGCTTCATCAAGGGCTACTGCTCAGCTCTGGCACCGCCGACTAGGCCACATTCACGCTGAAGGTCTTCGACGCACTATTTCCCTCGTTGACGGCATCCCGGCATCCATGACCAAGGCTGACTTTTGCGGTCCGTGCGCCATGTCCAAGTCCAAGCTCGCCATTATCAGCAAATTACCCGTATCCATAGATTACCCACCATTCCACACCATCAACATGGACTCGTGGGGCCCTGTCGAGCCTTCCATGCAAGGCAACAATCAGTTCTTCGGAGCTTTCTGCCGGAGCACATCCTTTGCCCTTGGTCGCCCCATCCGATCCACTACGGAGATACCTCTTGCTACCGAACAGTTTCTGAAGGCAATTGCAGCTTGGGGTTATTCAGTTGTGGAAATTCGAGCAGACAACGGTGCTACTTTCCGGTCAGCTGTCTTTTCTAAATTGTGTTCAGACCATGGCATTCGTCTGCGTTTTTCAGGACACTACAGTCCCCATCAGAACGCTCTCGCAGAGCGCCCGTGGCGTACTTTAGCCGAGATGACAAGATGCCTACTCGTGACAACGGGACTACCTCATTCTTTCTGGCAGATGGCATTTATTCACGCTGTGTTTTTACATAATCGGACCTATCGTTCTGGAGTGGATGGAATACCATTAACCCTTGCCACCAACCAGACAGCGGACCTTAGCTATGTTCGCATTTTCGGATGCTTGGCCTACACTCATGTGGACTCAGCTCTGCGCAAGAAACATGATGACAAGGCATGGGAGGGGATTTACGTGGGATGCTCTCCTGACTCCCCAGCTTGGCTAGTTTTCAACCCATCCAAGGGGCGGGATTATTGCGAGTCGGAGCGTGGTCTTCGATGAAGGGGAATTACTTAATAATTTCACAAATGCCCCCTTACATGCGGACGAGATGAACCCCCTTATGGAACCTCAGGATGCCGCCAACGTTCTATACAACCGCCGGGCTCTTCTACATGCAACAACACCTGAGGAGACCCTAGACATTTCTAGTGATTCTGATGACCTGGACGTGGTTGCCTCCCCTACTGATCCGGCACCACCAGACGCTGCACTGTCGAGGCTTATGATTATTCATCCTGCGGACCCTACCCCTCCTTCGCCATCAAATCTCAATGACGAGGACGATGATGATCACGAGACATGCCAAAGCGCTACGCCCCTATCTCCTGCGGCCCCTCCTCCACTTCTTCGCAGCGACCGTCCCAAACGAGGTTCGCTACTCTACCAGACTGAAGATTCTGTGTTACTAAATACGACACACGATGATGGTTTTGATCCACTTCTCCCTGCGTCCTACCCATCGGACTATGGGCACTCTGCTCTCTAGACCTCTGTTCTACACAATGAAGCACCAAGTTTACTACACCGCCCCACTGTGGCCACCGTTCTTCTCGCTGATGATCCTCCATCCTTGCTACCTTCGAGTTCTATTATACATGTTCCAAAAACCATGCGTGCTGCCCTGCTCTCCCCTCAAGCCGACAGATGGAAAGCTGCGATCAAAACCGAATACGACGGCATCAAGAGCAGAAATGTCTTCAAGACCGTACTTATCCCGGCTGGCCAGCGTGTCCTCACCTCTAAGTGGGATTTTACTCTAAAACACAACAACGATGGCAGCATTCGCAAATTCAAGGCCAGATAGGTTGTTCGCGGTTTCGATCAGCGCGCCGGTCTGGACTACGACAAGGAGTGCCTATATGCCCCGGTGGTTAGCTTCACTTCGGTCAGGGTAGCCCTTGCCCTAGCGGCACAGTGGCAGTGGCCTGTATACCAGCTGGATGTGGTCGCTGCATTTCTATACGCTGAGATCAAAGAGGAGCTCTACATCAGCCTTCCGGAGGGCTACAAGGAATACGACAACAACGGGAATGAACTATTTGGACACCTGCTCCGCGTCTTATACGGCACCAAGCAAGCTGCCTGTAAATGGAGACAGCAATTCGACAATTTTCTTAAAGCTAACAGATTTGTGCATGCCTGTAGAGATCCAGGTGTGTACATTCAGTGGTCAGATTCTCTACATGTGGCGGTTATCCTTGGCATTATTCGCGTCTATGTTGATGACCTAGTGGTGTTTCCATCTTCTGAGGACTGGATGACATCTCTCCGTGCTACCATCTGAACCACTTCCGACATCACTGACGAGGGTGTTTGCACATGGATACTCGGCATGGGTGTCGACTATGACCCCCACGGTAACATCTCCTTGCAGCAACACAAGTACATCACCGACATGCTCACGGAGTTTAACATGACTGACAGCAACCCCTCTCTTCTTCCTTGGAGCCCGGGAGCCGAACTTACCTTTCACGACGGTGATGATGCACTTAGCCCTGATATTCCATACAACAGCCTCGTGGGCTCCCTCCTCTGGACGGCTGTCTGCACTCGCCCAGACATCGCCGCAGCTGTGTCATACCTCTGCCGCTACGTTTCCCGGCCCAAGGCATGCCATTGGACTGCCGCCAAGCGTGTCTTGCGTTATCTCAAAGGGTCATCATTTTCAGGCATCGTGTTCAGTCATCATTCTACGCCCATTGAGTGCAGTGCTTTTGTGGACTCAACATGGGGCAATGACCCGGCTAGTGCTGTATCTGTCAGCGGCCAGCTTGTTTGCCTTGGCCCAGTGGGGGCTCCTCACACACCCTCTGTCGGTGCCGCCCCTATTTCCTGGCTTTCTGCTCTCCAGACTGTCGTCGCCCAGTCCACATGCGAAGCTGAATACATTGCTGTGGCCTCAGTCAGTCAAGAAATCCTTTTTTGTCCGCAAGTTGCTCACTAACTTGGGTTTGAACCTGCCTGGTCCCGCACATGTGTTTTGCGACAATCAATCAGCAATTCGCAACGTCACCCGCGGCTGCACTTCTCGGAAGACAAGACACATCTCCCTCAAATATCACCTCATTCGAGACTTGGCGTCGAAGGGGATCATTCGCATGGTGTACGTCCCCACAACTGACAACTGCGCAGACCTGCTCACGAAGCCCGTGTGGCGGATAGCCTCTGAAAGCTAAACGCTAGCACAAATCTGTTCTAGTCTGTCTACTTCAGTTGTTGCAAGATTGCAAATGATGTTGTTGAGAGGCAATTGATGAGAGATGTTTTACTGCTGTACTTAGGCAGTAGATGTTGAAAGTGAACAAAGGAATTGTTAAAAGGTTCTGTCACCTCCCTCTACTGCACTGGGCTTAAATAGGTTTCAGCCCAGACTAGTTACGCCTGCAAGCTTCGCTTACGTGTCAAGCGTTAGTGCTGCTCAACCGTCGTCATCTGTCCTCGAGACACGGCCTGCCTAGCATTGGGTTTCACGACGCGGCTCCTTCTGCATTGAAGAGCTCGTTCTGGCGCGTCATCTGGCCTGTTAGATTAATTATGCATATCTGTACGTACCGGGAGGTACTGGTCGTACTGTAGCATCAGCACCATTACAATATTGCAGTAGCGACGTACCCACGAGTATACGTCCGTCCTGTGGAAAAGCACGATTTGGTATCCGTAACGAGTACCTGTACAATGTCATGCAATGTACTGTTGCAGGATTGTACTCGTCACACTCGTACCCTCCCCCTCTTGACAGATCAATGAGGCCGCCGCGAGGCAGACCTCCGTGGTTCTTGGCTCCTTTACTGAAGCAGTTACTGGGACTCAGGAATGCGCACTGGGAAAGCGTGCATGAAGTCAATGTACGCCTGAGTCTTGGCGAACTTGCGCCATTGGGGCGTCTCCAAGAATTCTTGTAACGCAATTGTTCGATGCACCTCGTTCAAACGGTGCCAGACAGGTGGAATGTCGTCATCACTGAAGTGCGTCATGAAGAGCAAATATTTGCCTCGTCGCCCAGGCAGCGACTTGATGCACACAGCAGAGATGTGCGACACGTCAAACTCCTCATCGTCTCCTTCAGGTACAGTTACTGGGACAGCTGGTCGTAGCGGAGCGGTAGAGCAGGGTCGTAAGTTGTTAACATGGAACACATGATGTAAGCGTACTGTCGCTGGTAGTTTCAATCTGTAACTGTGTTTTCCAATCTGCTCCTCCACTGAAAAAGGGCCGAGCTGTCTGTCTCTGAGTTTCCTGTTCGGTTGTCCTCGCAGAAAAAGGTTTGCTGTGACGACTGACACCTTGTCTCCCTTAGCGAAGTGTGGCGTTATAGACGGTTCTGTGCGCGCTTGCATCTCGTCCTTATGTAGCTGTAACACAAAGCGTACCAGGTTGTGCACTTCCTGTAACAATCTTAACCGTTCTGTCGCGTCTTGCGAAATTAGAATCAACGGTCGCATGCTGAAGAGCAGGTCAAGAGGCTCCTCAGGAGAAAAACCAAAGTTAGCCTCGAACGGTGTGTGCTCAATTCCGAGTGCACGCGAAGCGTTGTACGCTCACTCCACTTGCGGTAAAAGTGTTGACCAATCAGAGCCATCATAGCAACAGAAGCAACGAAGAAGCTGCTGAAACGTGCTGTTCACGCGCTCTGTCAATCCGTCTGTTTCTGGGTGCCGGCTGGAAGACATGTTCAGACGCGTTCCAAGGCGTCTCCAGAGTGTCTGCCAGAAATATCTGACAAATTTTGGGTCGCGGTCGCTGATTAGCACACGGGGAAGTCCATGTAAGCGGTAGACTCCCTGTAAAAACAAAGTGGCAGTTTCTTCGGCAGTAATCGACTCTGTACATGGCAGAAAATGGGCCATTCGAGTTAGATGGTCTACCACAATCAGCACACTGTTAAAGCCATTGCTTTCAGGCAAGTGTGTCAGGTAGTCAAGACCAATCGTGTGCCACGGTCTAGGTGGAACATGCAATGGGTAAAGAGTCGCAGCCATCTGCGGTCGAATCTTCGCTCGTCGGCACACGACGCAGCGTTCACAAAAATCTTTCACGTCTTGGCGGATTCGTTTCCACCAGAATCTGTCGAGTGCTTTAGCAAGAGTGCTAGCAACTCCTCTGTGACCAGCTGACGAACTTTCGTGCAGCTCTTTGATCAATCTCAGTCGGAGCTCAGAGTTCTGTGGAATACAAAGGCGATTGAGACGCCAAAAATACCCATCTCTGGCTTCTATCCGGCTGTCTCTTGTCCACTCACCATCGTCCCCATAAAACGAATCCTGTGAGAACCCCTCGCGAATGAGATCAGCGAACTCAGGGCTCAGCTGCAACGCTTCAACAGTCAGTGAATTTAATTAAGCGTCTTCAAACAGCAGCTGGGACTTCCGTCGTAATTCACGATCTGACGGAACCTCGCCATCCCAAAATAAGGGTACTGTGGCCTGAGGTACGAAGTCTGGACGCCGGCTTAACGGGTCGGCTTCGTTCAGAGCTCCCTTGCGATATGCAAGTGTCATCGAGCCCACAAACGGTTGCAAATCCCGCAGATATCTTGCTTGCCGCTTGTTCAGCCTGTTGTTCGGTTGCCTGAGCAGATGTCGTAGTGTGTCGTGGTCTGTTACGACAAGGAACTTAGAACAGCCTTCAAGATAGCACCTCCAATGCTTGACGGCTTCGCATACGGCCAAAGCTTCTAAGTCGTACGCAGAGTAAGTGTTACCACGCTCAGCTGGATTCAGCTTACGCGCCCAGTAAGAGACTGGTTGAAGACCGCCTCCTTGGTCTTGCAAAAGGACTGCTGCAATCCCCACTGTTGAAGCATCTGTAGCCACGGTGAACGTCGCGTCCGAGCCGACCTCCGGAAGGATCAGGCATGGCGCGGAAATGAGCCGTAACTTGAGAGTCTCGAAGGCTTCCAAACAGGCAGGCGTCATCGTAACCTTCGGTGGCTAGGACTTCCGCAGTAAGTCCGTCAATGGAGCCGTAAGGTCGCTAAAATGGTGTATAAATCTCGCATAGAAGTTGCAGAACTGTACGAAACTGCGAACCTCCTTCTGCGTCTTGGGCACTGGCCAGTCTGCAACGGCCTCGACTTTCTTTGTGGAAACCGAAATTTTTCCGGCTGACACAGTGTAGCCCAGATACTCCATTTCTTGCAATCCGAAGAAGCATTTCTTAAGGCGTAATTTCAGCCCTTCCTCCTTGAATCGCGGTAGCACTAGACGTAGGTGCTCCAGGTGCTTTGTCAGTGTTCGACTGTAGATACAGACGTCATCCAGATAGACTGTCACGAACTTATGTAAAAAGTCGCGAAGTATGTCGTTCATCATCCTCTGAAATGTAGTTGGTGCGTTGCACAGCCCAAACGGCATGGCGACCCATTCCATTAAGCCATCAGGGGTCTGAAAAGCCGTCTTGTGAACGTCCTGATCACGCACTCGAACTTGCTAGAATCCAGAAGCGAGGTCGAGGTGTGTGTAAAAATTCGCGTCCTTAAGTTCGTCCAGAGTGTCGTCCACACGCGGTAGCGGGTAAGCATCTTTACGCGTAACCTCGTTAAGACCACGCTAGTCAATGCACAGACGTAGCGAGCCATCAGCTTTTCGCACAAAAAGAATTGGCGAGCCGAATTCACTGTAGCTGGGTCGTACTAAACCAGCTTCCACTGCGTCTTTGAGCTGTCGATTAAGCTCAGCGCGCTCTGCGGGTGACAATATGTTTAGACGTTGGCGTCGCATTGGGCCAATTGTTTCAATGGGATGATCCCACTGTTGGCTTACATGTGGAGAGTCGACAGGTTGCAGTAACTCCGGGAAGTCATCGAAGATTAAAGATTGGAAGTTGTCACGTTGTTCTGCTGTTAGTTCCTCTCCAGTGTGGAAGTCTGTCGATTGTTCGGCGGCTGACGTAAGTTCAATGACGTAAAAATCAGCGTGGCGTCCCCTGCTGCGGCGCGTCTTGCGCATAAGCTTCTGAACTTTCGTAGACGACAGGAGTAGACACTCAGGGCGTCGTTCCTCAAGTGTAGTCTCCACTGCTGTGCCGTCCTTTAGTGTAAAAATTCTGGTTGTACCAAATTGTAAAGAGGCCTGTTCGTCATCAAGCCATGGTAAGCCCAGGATTAAATCAACTGTGCGTAAATCACGTAAGACGTTGAAAGTCCGTTGAAACTCGTGTCGAGCCAGCTCAAAAGTGACGTCACAGACTGTCGTAGAAGTCACTCGTTGTCCGTTAGCGAGTCGAACTGGAGTCTTACTTGCAGACTTCCGAGTTTGTAAAGCAAAGCGTCGTACAAAGTCCTCTGACACAAAACCAAGTGTCGCAGCGCAGTCCACTTATCCAGAAATTTGTTGTCCGCCATCACGAGTTTTCACAGTGAGCTCAGTTCGAATTAACGGGCGAGCTTCCGTGAGGTCAGTCAGTAGTGATGTAGCGGGCGAAGAAAATTGTCGCAGCGTAGCGATGGAAGGTTCCGCGTTGTCTGAAGGTACAGGTACCGAGTCGGGTTGATCAGGTGTTGTAGGTTCTGGTGAGTCGTTAAACGCACAATCTGCGTCGACTAACCACAGCTGTACATGCCAAGGGGCTGGAGCAACCACCTCTTGTTGCGCTGGGTTCTCCAGTGACTGACGTGTAAAAAGCTGTGTCCTTGCTGGGAATTCTTGATAGAGTTTCCAGTGCTTAGTCACCTGAGTAAATTTCGCCCACTTCGGTAGTACAACTACAGCCATCGTAGATGTCGGAGATGTTCGACGACAATCCTCAAAATGTTGCGCAATCTGCTCAGCTAACTCCCAGGGTGGGTTGATGAACACCCGTTCTCCTGTTAAATCTATGTCTAGAATCGAGTCACTCGGCGAACAGTGAGGTAAGTCACCGTGCGAGTTAAGACCTTCATCATCAGCACATCCCTCCAACGTGAAGTTGAATCGTGCATGTAGAGGGTCAAAGACTGAGTCAACCGGTTTCCAATCAACTGAACGTCTGGTTACACGTTTACGACTCTGTCTTTGCTTAGTCTGACGACGACGACTTGCTACTTTCGTTACGAGTGTCGCAACTGTAGCCGATGGAGATGTCGAAGGTGTTTCGACGACCTCTGTCGCTAACAGTGTCTCAGAATGAACCGTAGATGTAGCCGGCTGCTCCAGTTCATTTGTAGAACAGCCTTGCCGCCATCATTGCTTCTTAGGTTGCATCGGTGCCTTGCCTTTGAACTCCGGACATTGGAACAAACGGTGTCCCTTCTTGTGGCACTTGAAGCAGAGTCCCTCGTCCATGTGTCGCTTACGCTCCTCAGCTGTCATTGCATTTGCGAGTGAATTAAACTCTTCGCGGCCAAATGTCTGACCACGTCCACCATTGTTGCCACCTCCACGTCCACGTCCGCGGCCACGTCCACGGCCACCTTTGTTACGTTTCCAGACGTTAGAGGCTTCCTCGAAAGGGTCATCAAGGTTGCGCTTGCGTGAGGGCTGGGCAGATGGTCCAGCATCAGACTTTGTATTGCCTAGTTCCGGCGAGTCTGTCATGACGTCATTCAAAAAGTTTTGCAGCTCCACTAGCGTAGTCTGGTATCCATGCCGAGCTCGGTGTGACTTAGCTAGTCTCTTGAGCGCTTCGTTCGCTATGCCATTAATGAAGCGTACACACTGTACCTCAGCTGTCAGGTGTTGACGAGACCGACGTAAGTAGTCGTTGTACTGTTTAGTGAAAACCGCGTAACTCATCGTGTTGCTATGCGTAAAGCTTAGCAAAGCGTTAATTGCGTCGTCTTGAATGTTCGGAAGAAACGTCGACTTGCGTAACTCCGCAACAAGCTCGTTGTACGTAGATGGAATTGGAGGCTGATTTTTCCGGTTCAACCACCACCCACCCAGGTGTCCAGAAAACTGTGAAGTAACCCAGAACACTGCATCGTACGAGTCAGCCGTAATCCCAAGCATTATAAAACGCCGAGGCTGTGCTTCGAGCCAATCCTCAAGTACATGAGGTACTTGACCATTCTGGTACGGTGAAGTAATAGCAGCCTTACGCTGAGTTTCCGTGAGGGTCACATTTGTCCAGCCAAGTTGTGGGTAGGCATCGGCATTCCCACTCGTAAATCCGTAGGTCCTTCACCAGTCAGTCGATTAATGTGTCCACGAATCAGAAGCCATACAGAACCAGAGTCGACCGTCGTAAACCGGGAGTACATGTGGAACTGTCTCGGGATAGACGTGTCGTCTTGCATGACTGGAACATGTTGTGTGATTGCTCGATAAAAAGATTCCCACTGAGTCACGTAACCAAAGTGAAGTAATTCACTCTTGTGCTTCTCAGCACGAAGTAACCCCTTCTGTGAGGGCGTAAGTGTCAGACCGTCAATGTTGATGGTTTCCGGGACGACGTAGGTGCCATCCGGATTAACTGTCGACTGTGCCAAAACAGCCTGCTCGACCTGAGCAGGTGTACGTAAGTTGTTCGTAGCAAACATGACAGGAATAGAAGCCGAGTACACGTAGACAAGCTGTCGTCCTTGAGGTAGTGTAACGTTAACAGGTTCACCACTCAACAATGTCAAATCATCCGGTGTCAAAATAAGACCGGTTTCCTCGTGTAACTCGCGAATAGCAGCGTCGACCGGCTCTTCGTTAGGTAAGACAGAGCCACCTGGGAACCAAGTTTTACCAAAACGAGGCTCACGCCGAAACACCAACTTCAAGTCCGACGGTTTAGTTCCTCCAACGTGAATTACTAAAACCACGCAATGTCCAGCTCCTAGAGAAGCCATCTCAACTCAATCAAACAACGTCAAGCAGATCAACGAGCAAATGAAAGCGTGCGTCGACCAAAGAGCTCCGAAACTAGTGTGGCGGATAGCCTCTGAAAGCTAAACGCTAGCACAAATCTGTTCTAGTCTGTCTAGTTCAGTTGTTGCAAGATTGCAAATGATGTTGTCGAGAGGCAATTGATGAGAGATGTTTCACTGCTGTACTTAGGCAGTAGATGTTGAAAGTGAACAAAGGAATTGTTAAAAGGTTCTGTCACCTCCCTCTACTGCACTGGGCTTAAATAGGTTTCAGCCCAGACTAGTTTCGCCTGCAAGCTTCGCTTACGTGTCAAGCGTTAGTGCTGCTCAACCGTCGTCATCTGTCCTCGAGACACGGCCTGCCTAGCATTGGGTTTCACGACGCGGCTCCTTCTGCATTGAAGAGCTCGTTCTGGCGCGTCATCTGGCCTGTTAGATTAATTATGCATATCTGCGCGTACCGGGAGGTACTGGTCGTACTGTAGCATCAGCACCATTACAATATTGCAGTAGCGACGTACCCACGAGTATACGTCCGTCCTGTGGAAAAGCACGATTTGGTATCCGTAACGAGTACATGTACAATGTCCTGCAATGTACTGTTGCAGGATTGTACTCGTCACACCCGTGCCACTGGCTACCTTCAATCACCTACTGGGAAAGATCCTTAATAAGTAATCCAGCCCTTCTATAGTTTCTTGTTCCCATTCTGTTCTCAGTACATGTTGGCTGAGTGAGGGTGTTGGAGTACACCCATGTGTACTGACACCACTAGTACGCTTCTACATCACACGGGTACTAGCAGCAGTATTAGATACGATATATGAATCTCATCTGTCATCTATCAATGACACCAACAGTGACGATTCATAACGGTGCTACTATAGTTGGAGCAACAACACCATCGAGGAGTCTGACCTTGCAGCATGTTATCACATGTTGTGACCAGACTACTTATAGGCACCTTGGGGTGTCACTTGTTATCATTCTTTCTCTCACTTTCACCCTTCAGTCTCACTTACCTGTGCACCTTTTCATAGTCTTGTTACGTCCCAAGCATTCATGATGGTGTCACTTTTCATAGCCCATGTCCGTGACAAGCTCGACAGTGGGTTTTCGAAGGATGAGAGGCACATATGGGGCCACCTCACAATCACTTCAGATGAATTTCGTCATTCATCGCCCCACACCTGCTCTATGGGCACTTTGATTGCAGCAGCCAAAATAACGCCGCATTTGGTTACCCCTCTGACATTTTAGTTTTGTTTTACATCTCCGCAACTACCTTTACTGCAGCAGATATGATGTATTGGGACGTTTTGCATTCATCACACAACGGCAATAGGTTTTTTGTTTTGGGATTGATGGCCGGTAGTGCGCATATTCATCACGCGTCAACTACTTGATCACGCGACCGTTGTCAAACAAATTGTTGGCACTACAAAAAATGGTTGCTAATATAGTTTATCTAAATGATTTCAGAGAGTGAGAGGGCGGAGATGCTGCAGAAGCAGCAGGGGATGGTGACGATGGGCGTGGAGAATAATGTGGCGAGTACTGTCCTGTGACAGTACGTTACATGACTAGTACAAGTACTCGCTACGATATTTATACCGTACCTTCCACGGATGTAGTGTACTAGCACTTACACTTGCCATTGTGAAGCTCGAGGACACTGTCCGCAGTACTGTACGTATATGTACCTCCCGGTAGGTAAAGTACGCACAGTGAGTTCTCCCATGCGTCAAGACGCTAGGCACGAGGCCAATTGGTTACGCAACCTGGCCTACGAAAGACTACGGACGTCGACACGTCGATACCTACCTGGGGGAGCGTGACGCGTGACGAGACTGAAGGCGAGATTCGCTAGACTATAAATAGTCTAGCACAATGGAGGGCGGTGACAGGATATTCCACATTGTAACTTCTTTCCTTCAATCCCCGCAAAGCGACTGCTCCACTGTAGTTTGCTTACAGAACTACCAGCACTTTTCACTCATTGAACGCTTCTCATGAGAGATTTTGACTAGCAACCAGCCACTGAGAGGCCGGTTGTGACAATAAACTTAAAAAGAAACAACAAAGTGGCTTGTCTCCATCATGGCTCGTTCATGGTAAACCGTTGAATAATTGTGTTTTTGTGCGTGTTTGTGTGTGTGTGTGTGTGTGTGTGTGTGTGTGTGTGTGTGTGTGTGTGTGTGTGTGTGTGTGTGTGTGTGTGTGTGTGTGTGTGTGTGTGTGTGTTTGTTTATATCACACACAAACGCAAAGTTCTGCGGCGGAGTCTCACCGATTACTTGTCGCGAACGTTTTCTGTCGGGTTTGGTCTCAAATTCAGCCGAAACATCCGTGATTTGCTATTCGCAAAGGAAACTTGAAAAGTTCCACACGTTCTTCTGCGAGGGACTGCGACGAGGTGCGCGCTGGTAGCAGGGGACCGCACCTTGTGCTATTGAATGGTGGCTTTTTGGTACCTGTGGTATGGGATTTATGGTTTGTCCTGCGAGGCGGCCGGGATGGGCCAACACCCACACGAGCCGACCATGAATAACGTATAACATTTAAAAATAAACTGTTCAACTTCGCCGGGCAACGTGGTATGAAGCACGATCATGGGCATCCAGCAAGCTATGATTATTAAGGTAGGGGATCCACAAAAATGAAATCATGTTTAACGATCACACCATTTCATTTTGTGGTACCGCTATACAAACTGTTATACTCTGGGCTCGAGTAAAATGCTTGCTCCCCTACTGCCTAAACTAGCGTACTAAAACCGAAGCGCAACAAAATCGCCCACTTGCAGCACCATCCTGCCCAAACACAAGCTGCAAGTAACTCTGATACGCACCAATCTTTCGCCAACCTCACGTCACTTTAACAAGAGGTGTTGTGGGTACCCTGCAAGGAATTGGGCCACTGTGCTGAGAAATGAATTTCGCTGTCTCGTGGCAGTTGAAGGTTGGCTTTCGCGTGTGAAAAAGCCCATTTATTTAGTCCTCCTATGCAATCGATGTTTTGGAAGGTGACGACTGCATCCGCCTCAGTCGCAGCAGCGGTGCGAATCCACGCTCCGTTGCACCTGTCTGCCATGAAGCTTAGCCTGCTAGCAGATGTACAAACGAGGGCGCAAGTGTGTATATATGTGTGTGTGAGTGAGTGTGTGTTTATGTGTATGTGTGTATGTGTGTGTGTGTG